>QANZ01041881.1:0-45938 GCA_003254925.1 Chamaecrista fasciculata
ATTTATAAAATGATTGGCCCTAGGGCACAATCTCCAACATCCTTCTCCCCCATCTTTGCTTTCTCTGCAACTCCTTCTCTCTCGCTCTTTTCAATTTGGCGCACCGTGTCAATTTGGCACACCATTCTATCTCCCCCATCTTCGCTTTCTCTGCAACTCCTTCTCTCTCGCTCTTTTCAATTTGGGCACCGTTTCAATTTGGCATACCACTCCTCTTTGTCGTTGCTCTCTCTCTCTCTCTCTCTCCACATTATTCGATTTCACATTTTCCGGCATCAAATCTCCCAGAAACTTGACGCAATATGGATATTAATCAATTTCGCATAAACCTCAACTTAGTGCTTCGTCTCTTTGAATCGGATATTAATCAAAATCTTCGTAGATGGTATTGATTTCTGACCGCGATTAATATGAAATTTTTTGATCTGTCCAGGATCGGTGAAGAAAACGTGTCGATTCATTCTGTGAGGGAATTTTGTGTTAAACGACAAGAGTTTTTAACTTGTTCTTGTTTGATTTTCTTTGAATAGTGAGAGAGAAGTTTTTCAGTTTCTATTGTTCAATGTACATTTTCAGATTCTGTAGAATCGATAATAGCTGATACGAAATGGTAGAGTTTAGTGTAATTGCGAATTCGTAAATCAGAGAAAGAGAAACGGAATGAATTAGTTTTCTTCTGAGAATTTTTTCAGCCATGGCTGATGAAGATCCAACCTCTATGGAGAAAGAGACGATAGAGAGGGGTGAGAGAGAAGGAAGACAACAATGGCTAAAATATCAATTTTACTCCTAAGCTATTTGGGCAAAATAAACAATTTAGCCCAATACAAGAATAAGTATTTACAAACTGGCCCAATATTCAGTTAAATGACAATTTTGTCCTTGTGATGTGTGATGGAATATATTAGAGTATAGGTAATTATAGGTATATGTATAAGGGTATAAGTGTAATTGAGTGTGTTTGATTATTAAAAAATCATGATTATAATTGAATCAGGAAAAAAACGTAAACGAACATGTTTATTATGATTATAATCAGAACAGATTATAATCAAAACGCAAACGAACTGGGCCTTAGTTTCTAGGTTTATGAGCTCTCTAGCTAGAATCCTAAAGATAATATTTTTTGAAATTCTTAATTAGGTCCTAAAATTGTTGTTAAAAAATTAGAGCTGATAATTGTGACGTATATAATTCTATATGGTGCTTCCTAGTCTGGAAATTTTGTTTCTTGAGTTGTTGAGAACTTTAATTACTAAAGTGATTTATTCATCAAAATTCATTAAACCGTTAAATTCTTTGTTGATGGGAAGTGAGAGGAAATTTATATAAATTCTAGTCTGGGAAGCTTTTATGAATTGTTGCGACAATTGTTGAGACTTTTACCACTGAAGTGGCTGGTCATCAAACTTTATGAAGACAAAATCCTTTGTTGATAGAATTATTTGTTGAACTAATACTTATAATTTCCTACCGAAAGGGGGTTATTATTTGTATTAAATTCAAGATTCCATGAAACATATTAATAAGTGTATATGGTTCTAAAATTTAATCTGCCTAAAAGGGATTGAATTTTTCGCACGCTCATTTTTAGAGATATAAATTTGAAGGGATTTTATCTGCCCAAAGGTGATTTAATTCTTTAATTTTTATAGTTTTGACTTGTTTCATGGAAGGGAGAAAACAAATAGCATATTATATTCTCTGCTCAAAAGGTGAGTTTATAATGGTGCTGAAAGCTTTTCTTCAAAGTTCTTTTTTTAAATATTAAACCTTTTTTCACAATTGCCTCACCAATTTACCATATTAATTATTGCCAAACAATTGCTTTAATTGTCAACAACAATAATGCCACCATTGAAATGTTGACTGGCTCTAATTGCAATAAGTGAAAACATGAGATACACTTAATTGATCCTGGGTGTGGGATTCGTATATATTTAGCCAATAGGAATTTGGCATTACTAAATCAAGTTTTTTTTTTAAAAAAAGTGGCTAGAGAAGTTGTAGTGACTTGTTGTGGTGTCATATGACACCAATTACTTTGGTTCATTTGAAAATTATTTTTTCATTTAAAGATAATTGCTTGATGTGAGAAAATGGGGAGAGAGAGATTTCAAATGTATTAAAAGTTATATTCTTGCAATTCAGAGGAATTTCTCTAACGAAGGAGAACTTGGTTATGTAGTAGTCTATCACCGAAGCGAATTATACATCAAAATTTTCAAAATCCTTTAGTTCTCTTTATTGATAGGAAGTAAAGCAATTTCATACATAAATTCTGGTTTGAAAAATTTTACTATATTTTGTGAATTGTTATGGCTTTTATCACTAAAGTAGTTTAGCCATTAAATTTCTCAAAATGTGCAAATTTCTTGTTGATAGAATTTTGATTGAATTAATGTGCATGGTTACCTGCCCAAAGGCGGTTCTTATGTGTATTAGTTCTAGGGTTACATGAAGCATGTGAATGAGAGCATATAGCCTTGAGAATCAATCTGACTAATGGTGATAAATTTCTATAATTATATGTTTTCTTTATATTTTAAGTGAAATATGTAATTAAAATGATTTTATCTGCAACAAAGGTGATTTAATTCTTTAATATTTTGTATTGTCATTATAAGTTTTATGGAAGAAGGGGACCAATAGCATGTTGTATTCTCTACCCAAAGGGGAGTTTATAATGATGAACCTGGTGCTCCTTTAAAGTTTGACTTGTTCAAATGATTTATGAAATTGCTTGTTTCAAGGACCATTGTAGGTTCTTAAAGGAAAACGATATACAGTTGTTATAGACAATTATATGCTGAAAGTGTTGGAATTAAATAAGAGCCCTTTTGGCTACATTAGTATTTTAAATTTATAAGGTCTTGTCTGCCCAAAGGTGACAAGTCTTTTAAATTTAACATACTGTAATTGTTGGCTCAATGAGCTTAGATATATCATAGGTTTACCTATGAAAATTATGTGCTATGATGGGTAAATTCTTATTTACATTATTTGTGGATTATGTAACTATTTATCAGTGGCTCATCCCCTAACAAAAGGTAAAGATCCATACGGAGGAATAACACATTAAGCTTTACATGTGTTTAGGGGTCTTTTGATTTCTTAAGTTAGTGGGAGCTTTGTGCATTTAAAGTTTAAGAGTCTCATGATCTTTTGAATCAGTGGGAGCTCTATGCACTTAAGGTTGGAGAATGTCTCCATAAAGGTTATTGTTTGTGGCATTATGGTAAAAGTTACATAATCACAATTGTGTGAGTTTTGATTATCATCTACAAGTTAATGCTTTGCTTATGCAATAAAAGGTGGAAACAACATGTGCCTTCAGACTTTGTGTCTGTCTTAAGAGTGACCGTTGTGTCTGATAAGATATGGGATGCAACATCTGCTTTAGGACATTGTGCTTGTCTTAAAAGTGACAGTTGTGTCTGTATACAACATGTGCCTTAGGACATTATGTGTTTATCTTAAGAGTGACAGTTGTGTTTATTATGGTTTATCTCTAGTGGCACTGTTTTATATTCTTGAGATAAGGATTGAGACATATAGGCTTGTTTAATTAAGCCAAGTGATTTCTCCTGCAGTTTAAGCCTAAAGGTTTTGAGAAATCATACGGAGGACTGATGAGAAATTGTGCGTTATTAAGTACATGAGAGCTATTTCTATTACACTTTTAGACTTACTAGTATGACACCCGTGCATTCGCACGGGTTTTTCTGTGAATCTATATAATTGGGAATCCTCAGAATGTAACTTGTAATAGATTGACAATTTCTACAAAATCAACAATAGCTACAATTGCACAATAACACTGTGAAGGAGTTTTATAGTAGTCTCATTCTATTAATTATAAAAATTGTGAATTTTGTCAAACTAACTCAAGGGAATACAGGTTACAGGTTACATATATATATATATATATAACATTACAGTTACAGGTTACATTACTGATGGCAATTTATTTGCAGCTATATTAACTCTAACATAAGTATAGCAATTTCGCATATGTTACAGATCAAAAAAGACTGTTTCTACCAAAATATTATACTAAGGCAAGTCTTTTTAAATGGCAAGAAGGAAAATGGCAAGTCTTTTTCTTGCCTAATACAATGCAACTAAACATTCTTGTTGTCTATGCCTAATAAAATCCCACTTTAGCACATATTTATGGTCATATAAAATGGTCATATATATATATCCACTCCAAATTGAGAAACATGAACATTAAGGAATTAAAGTGCAGTACTAAAATAGAGGCAGAAATGCCAACTTATACAGCAAATTGAGAAACATGAATCAGTACTAAAACAGATTTGACTTCAATATTATATCAACTCCAATTTATTTACTAAAATAGAAGCAATACTAAAACAGTTAAGTTCAATATTATATCAACTCCAATTTGAGAAACATGAACATCGAACAGTAAATTTCAGCAAAGGCAGTAAATTTCAGCAAATGACACGCAGAACCAAAACTAAATAATCATATTTTAGCAAAGGCATTAAATTTCAGCAAAGGTAGTAAAGCAGTACAAAAAATATTAGCTATAACCAAAACTAAATAATCATAGAGTTGCAGTAAATTTTAACAAATGCATAACATATCTAACAGTAAATTTCAGCAGATGCAGCAGAAATGAGACACTAAATTTCAGCAAAGGCAGTAAATTTCAGCAAATGACACACAATACCAAAACTAAATAATCATATTTCAGCAAAGGCATTAAATTCCAGCAAAGGCAGTAAAGCAGTACCAAAAATATTAGCTATAGCCAAAACTAAATAATCATGGAGTTGCAGTAAAGCACTTTATTATTGCAGATTTGTGTAAATATTGATGTTCCTGGCCAAGATGTCTATCATTATCAATCTCTATTATTTGGAAAGGTATTGAATCAGCATGGGTTGGTCATTGAATCTACTTTTTAGACATATAAAGAATACATAGAAACATCCATTTGTGCCTACCCTTAAAATTTGTTTATGGTTTATGTATATTTCTTAATAACTTGACCTTTTTCTTCCTCTTGCATGAGCGAAATAGATAATACCTGATAAGTGCAGATTTGAGGTGTTGTCAATAAAAGTTGAAATCCGTCTAGCAAAATCCGAGGCTACCCGTTTCACTTTTCCACATACTCATCATTTCTCCTATATGACTTATATTAGCAAACAAACAAATCAACAAATCAGTCCATATAGTCATCAAATACAACCCAAAACTATTGAAAGCACTACAATCAAGCAACAATGACAACTAAAATTACAATCAATGAACATTTACATGACTAATTTGTAGGTGTAAGTGAGAAGTACCTTGATTTCAGTAGCTCCAAAAGTTGTTCCATACCCTGATATGACCATAATTCTGGCTGCATAACTTGTCCAAATATCTGCACTAACACCAAAACTTGCAATTGGAAATTTTGTTGGACGTAAAAGAATCCTTATGAAGGCAGAATGATGCATTTCTATTCTTGTTAACAGAATTGCACTAGTAAAGAAATAATGCCCTAGCAAAAATATATAAATTAAGTAGCAATAAGGGCAGGTGAAGGAAAAAATATAACATGCTTAGCAGGAATGCCACCATTCTTAAAGCTGCAATAGAAAGAAAGAAATATTTAAAGGGTTACTATATCAGTATTTCATCAAGTTAAGTAAATAACTTCTTATGACAAATTCTGGAACCTCAATAATGATCATTAATTGAATTTTAAAAGTAAGAGCTGGGCATTATACTCACTTATAGATTTGAGAAATTCCACTTGAATTGATGAATGGTATCCAGTTGGTCCCACTGGCATAAAGAAATGACAAAAAATTGACCCTTCAATGAACACGCGTTGTGAAGTGAATTAAAGAACATTATTTTTGTAATGGCTAAAAAAGAATACAATTTTGTGAATTAAAAAATGACCCTTTCCAGAAAAGTGTAAAGCAAAGTTTTTTTTGGCCGAAATAATAATCAAAAATAGAGTATTAACGAAACAGTCATCTTCATAGTTTATACAGAATGCTATATGACATTCTCTATGATTAGTATATATATTATAGTTTATACAGAATTATGACTTTGCTTAATATTATTCAAAGCCAATAGGAACTTTAACTTTAACTTACTAAATACCCAATAATAGTATATAGTGCATAGGGCAGAACTCAGAAGTAGGAAAGCCAAATCCCAAACAGTTTGTGGTACAAAAAGACCTAAGTTTCCCAGACATCCAATAGTTATGAAAATATTAGTTCTCTCACATCACAAATATGCATATTGAAACATTTAAAGCCCTACCATTATTCTCCAAACTGTTGAAATGTTGGGTAAACGAAATCTGCAGATTAAATAATAATTAAAAGTGTATCAGTATTAAAAGTGATTCATTACATTATTGCTTCTTAATGTAACCAATTACAGAATTACCATACCCATCTCCAACTATAAATTCAATGCATAAAATTGTGCCAGTAAGTTTGGTCATTGATCGAGTGGCAAACACAACAAAGACATTAAATAGTTATAGTTTTGACCAATACATTAAGGATATCAGTCTCTTTCGCTAAGTTCAGTGATTTTCAAAAATCATGAAATAATATCAACTGCATGTCATAGTCTACAGAGAAACATTTGAAAGACTAACAGAATCTGCATTTTACCCAATCGAGTCAAGCAAGAAAGAGGAAAAGATTAGGAGCTTACGGAACAAAAACAGCATTATACTCCGGTTCAAGGCATATCACACACAAATCTAGCATTGCACTATCTCTCTTTGCACCATCCAATAAGTGGTCAGCCTTTTCACCTAATAAAAAGTCACAAATTTTGAGTATCTATCAAAACAGGCATCGCAAAATTAAGTAACATAGTTTCTTGGCAATGTACCTTCATTATCTTGTCCTGATCTCTTAGCAGCTACAGCAAGAACCTTGCATATACAGAAAGTTATCACTATGTTCAGATTGATTAATTTATAAGACAAAGAGATGCATGGTAATGAAGTTGAATAACTTCAATTATATAGCAAAATGAAAACATGTCCATTAAAGAAAAGAAAATCACCAGCCAATTAGAAGAAACTACATAATTCTGAAACTACGAAAAGCTACTCTTTCTCAGCATACTGATCCAAAAATTGAATCTAAACTTGCAATCTGAAACTTGGAATCCAAAAATGGAACTGAAACTTGCAATCATTACACTCAGCAAACTGAAGCTACAAAAAACAAACTTGCAATCTGAAACTACAAAAATTGAAATGACAATATATTGTGAACCAAAAAGCTACTCTTTCTCAGCAAACTGATCCAAAAAGCAATTAACATGCATACCAAGCCAATTAGAAGAAACTCAACAACATACACTTAAAACACAAAAGTAAGACTTCTTCTTCTATTGTCATCATGGTGCATAACTGTGGGTTACCATATCATAATCTCAACAACCATTCATATTAGTATTAAAAACTTTCAACTAAACATTTTGGAATCAGAGGCAAAAAGATCACGCAGCCAGAAATAGAAATGAGCATTCCATATTCAAACTATAAAATCCCTAATTAAAGCGAAAAAATCAAAGAATAATATAGGAACATAATATACTTTTAACACCAATGAATAACAGTAAAATCTTGAGTTCCATATGCAAAAGAGCCACATAAATTTGAAGATATCAGGGACTAAAATGAATTTTCAGAGAATATATCTGGGTCAGTTGTGGAATTTAAGCTGAGGGCCCAAATGTCCCAGATCGTCTTTCTCCTTCAATCTTTTATATATATTTAGGGTTCAAATGTTTCTGGGTCACCAACTAATACTTCTCCCAAATAGACAAAAGCACTCAAAAATCAAACTACGATACATCTTTGGATCTCTTACCTCTCCGCCAATCTATCACCCTGATCGTCTTTCTCCTTCGATCTCTTACCGCTCCAGGCATTGCATGTTACAGCGAAGGAGGAGAAAGAAGATAGAGTGAGCGGCTGTCAGATTGAGGAACGACAGTGGGAGGAGAAGAACGACGATGATGGTTGCGGCTGACGACGACCTTCTTCTGACGACGGACGACGGCTAGGTTGGCTGAACATAGTTGTGTGTTAGGGTTTAGGGAAGAAAGGAGGAAGGAATTTTGAATTGGAAGGAGAATTTGAAGTGATTAAAGAATGAGAGGAATGAGGAACAGAGAAATGTCGAGAAGAATGAGAGAAAAAGAGAAATGAGAAAAAGAGAGGAAAATGAGAGGAATTTGAATTTTAAGCGCCATTTCTCAGCCATTTTAATGTTTAATTGGAAAAAAGAAAAGGAGGGACACGAGTCAAAGCCAGAGTGAGAATAGAAAAAAAATATTACTACTTTCAATAAGAGCTTGACACTTTTCAAAGCCAAAACATTGTTTTTTAGGATAGTAGTAGATTAAATAATAGATAGTAGATGTACAGAATAGTTCTTCCTAATTTGTAATATTGGCGTATTTTATAATAAAGAAAATTATTATTCAATCTTTAAATTTACAACCAATTAATTAATTAATTAATTAATTTTACAATAATTAAGAAATATGACTTAATCTATAAATTATTATAATTATTAATAGTTTGATCTTTAAATCAAATTTATGACCAAAAAATGAAAAATTTAGTATAAATATAGAGATAAAAAGTATTAATTTAGTAAAAATTCAATGATAAAAAAAATATAAAATCAATTCAAATTTAGAAACCAAATCATTACTAAAAAAATCAAATAGTTAACAATTGAAATATTCCAAAAATTAAATTATTTATTTCGATTATTCAAAAATCGATTAGTTGACTCGGTATAAATTTAATCATCTAATAATAAATTTTCTCTTTATTTTAATAGTTTTAAGAGGTATTATTCTCGTTCCTCTAAATAATACGCGCCAAACCAAACCCAATGTATCAATTATCAGAATCTCATTTCCTTTTTTTTCTCTACTATATTAAAAATATATATTATAAATTATATAAAACTATTTTAAAAAATATAATTATAACAAAATAATTTCTCATACTCATTATTTAACTTCTAAACCATCTTATTCATAACTCCTTTAATATATTTACAATTTTTATGTTATGTCAATCAAAAGGTTAAAACAATATATTACATGATTGCTCATATCTCCTCTAAAATGAGCTTAGGGGCTTATTCGCTCGACACTCCTCTTCACTAAAGTGACCCCGCTTAATCGGGCTCGCCCCCGTCTTAGCGTCCAACTAGCCAACCGGGAACATACGACGATCGTCCGCCTACCTCACCTACCACGGACGCCCCAACCCATTCTGCACAATGGGAAAGTATCTATCCTTCCACTTCTTCCAGTTGTTGATACTCGCTGGAAACCCACTCAGGTGGCCCCCCTTCCTCTGTATCTTCACACGACCGTCATCTCCAGGCCTTACAGAAAACCAATAAAGAAATAACTTTACAGTGAGCTGCACGCCCACTGTCCAAGCTGCGTACTGCAGAAACTTCAAATTCCACTAGCCGTTCGCCATCAGCTGCGCGGGACAACAGTTTAGATGGTTCAACAGATCCATCTCAAAGTTGGTAAAAAGCATCTCCGACCCACATTCTGCCAGTAGGACTTCATATACGACGAAACCTCACCAATGAGTCCACCCAATCGACATGTTGTTGCCTCAGACCCCACTGCCATGCCGGACGTCTCCATGCCTGACCCTTCCTCGAAATATATGGGCCGCCTCCAACTCTTCATCATCGTTAAACCGCGTGGCTGGCGTGGCCGGTGGACCAACAGTCGCCCTCACAACGGGATCCGCCGACCCCTCGGCCATGTCCCACCCAACAGGATCTCGGGCAGCGATCAACCGCTCACCCTCAGTTGCCGACCCACATAGGTCGTCTGTCGCTTCACCCAACACCTTGGGCACTTCTCCCTCCGCGCCGTCCGACACCTCGATCAGAACCCCCTCCTCGCTCGTCTCAGACATTAACTTAGGATTATAAACTCCTATCTCCCAACCGCCTTCGTATGCGCTCGTCGCCTCCTCCCATTGCGCCGGCTCGCCTCTCATAGTATACGTCCGCCCAGCTAACAGCTCGGCCGCCAATCGAAGAACTTCTTTTGTCTCACGGTTCAGAACCTCTGTGTGTCTTCTGAGCTACTCTCCTGTGGGGGTAAACTACTAATGCTACTCAGTTCCTCGCCTTCCTCTAATTCCCTAATGATCGCCATGGTCTCTAACACTTGAAAATTAAATCAAAGCACAAGGGGAAAGGATGTACCTGTACGCATGGTACGCATATTGTTAGAGGGTGAACTTTAACAAGGATAAGTAGCGCACGACCGAATGTTCAACAACCGATCGCTACACAACCTACAAAACGGGCGAGATTGTCAGTACACGACGAAACCCAAATCACTGAACCCTAAGAACAATATCAGATATCCCAGCCACTCGGCCATCACGACCAACCACATGCGGCGACGTACCCTGGTTTACCTTCCCTATCATCGACCTCAATGAACCCCAAACCCAAAACACCCATCTGCAAACCCAAAAATGCAAGATGAAAACCCATAAACCACATGAACACGATGGCGAACCCAACAAACCCATTCACACAGCGGTGGTAAACCCAGAAAGTCAAACTCATAATTCCATTTTTTCAAACCCCAATCTCGAAGCAGAAATCACCCTTGGTAGACTTTATATCAAGAAATCGATGTACACTAATCAAGTTCCCCCCACTATCGAACATCACGACGGGATTCAGAACCCAAACCCTAACCCTCACCCCAAAATCAAACACGATATGAGGGAACATTTAAAACAGTCAAGGCATGAGATTTGTTGCTTACCCACAAACGTCGAGCACAGAATGATTGCCAAAGACGAACGCTTCGCTTTAATCTCGCCGGACGGTTACAATTCCTCAACTGACTTCGTCGACGGTTTCTCTTTCTCTCTCTCGCGTCTTCAATGGCTGAGTGTAACTGAGATAAGCCGTTTTCTCTCTCTTTTATACCTCTCTCTTGCGTGGCAAACGAGGCAGATGAAGAGTTTCCAAGTTTTTCAAATTTTTGGCCCTTCACGGTGTGACACGTGTCTACGACAAGACACTCTACCTACTACAGAGTCGCCCACCATGGCGACCATTGACCTCCGTTGCGCACCCATCGTGCGCCCGCCAAGTGGCCCCTTATTTCCTTTTCCAAGGGAGGCAAGTATCCCTATATATTTTGGGCGTACGCCTGTAACTCTCGCATGATCGAGGCATTGGTTCAGTCACGCACACTTCAGGCCCTTTGTTGGGAAATCCCGGAGCAAAACACGCAGCGGAAGCAAAAGTATAAACAAAATTTTATGCGCTGCCCAAGATTTCCCCCCCGGAGATCCGCTAGCTGAATTTAAAACCAGATACGAAAAGTGTTATACCTCAAAGTTTCAATCGGCTTGGTTGTACTTAGGCGAGTTCGAGAAGTCCACTATCAGCGTCCTTCCTCCACCGGTGTTCCACACGAACAGTTTGTCGGGCACCAAGGTGCTAGCCTTCTGTTCTTTTCACCAAAAGAACCAGGGACCGAATCTATAGAGTTTTTTGATTCAAGAACTCTTTCTTGAACCAAATTGATGGTGGCGCAAAAGTGGAGAAGACAATAAAAAAACCCCTTTTGTTTTTCTTCTCTCAAAACCCTAAAGGTAGAACAATTCGAATTTTCACTAACTCTTTAGGAAAATCGAATTTTCTCTCTCTAGCTATGGAGGTGGCGATTTTTCCTCTCTCTCTACAAGGAGGAAGACAAAATCACAAAATGATCTCACNTTAATTGTAAATAATTAATCCCCATTAATCATTTAACAATTATATTTAAATTTGTCCCACAAATTTAAATACTTCACAACTGTAGATTAATTAAGACAAGACCTAATGTCCCAGACATTTTGCTATGTCTTAAATTGTGTCACCGAAGTGACCCACGAATTAACCCTAATACGTGTCCCTTTAAGCGGTGTCCAGATCCTGCTCATGTGTGACCCAGCAGGCCTCACGTAAAGTTGGCAGCAAGCCATCTCTATGACTTACAAGTCGTGAGCGGACTCTAGCAAGCCATCACGACTACCCAAAACGCGTGAGTTATCGTTTTTACCAAAACCGACTTAACCTTAGTACCACCTTGTCATAGACCCTATTGTCACACGATATCTTGGTTCTGGATAAGGCACAGGAAAGTCATCCTTAATCCAGCCATAACTTTCTCGATCTCCTGAGTAAGTCCCATTTACCAGCGTGGCCACGCATTTCCTTGGACAGACTCATCGAGGGCGCCAGTTAGATATCTCTCATTTAATGAGGGACAAAATCCAATTTTGGCCAATCCACATTCCTCAGCACGGCAATCAACCAAACCCGTACCTAGCCTTATGGCTACCCTGCTACAGGCAACGTTAGACTAAGCCGGAATAATGAGTCCTTCATTGAAAACAATTTTCACAACCAAGATTCACAATCTTTAAGGTTGGAATATTATTTCCAATGAGCAATATGTCATTGACATATAGCACCAAGAACACAATTGTGCTCCCACTAACCTTCTTGTAAACACAAGGCTCGTCAGCGTTTTGTAAGAAGCCAAACTCCTTTGACTACCTCATCAAAACGATGATTCCAACTCCGTGATGCTCGCTTCAATCCATAAATGGATTCCCAAAGCTTGCACACCTTTACTGGTTCCTCAGGACAGTCAAACCCCTCAGGTTGTGTCGCACACATCCTCGGGCAGCCTTCCAGGCTGTTTTGACATCCATTTGCTATATCTCATAGTCATAATATGCGACTATGGCAAGGAGGATCCTAATGGTCTTGGTCACTGCAACAGGGGAAAAGGTTTCGTCATAGTCGATACCATGACGTGGCGTAAATCCCTTCGCAACTAGCCTCGCCATGAAGACGTTGACATTGCCATCCATGTTTGTTTTCTCTTTGAAAACCCACTTGCACCCTACGGGTTTTACCCCTTCGGGTAGAGTGACCAAGGTCTATACCTGGTTGTCGTACATAAATTGCATCTCAGCCTTCATGGCTTCAACCCATTTCTCAGAGTTGGGATCCACGATAGCTTCTTGATAGGTGGTAGGCTCACCACGCTCTATGAGCAACACATCCTTGTTTTCAGTCACCAAAGATCCACATCTTTGTGGCTGAAAACGTGTTCTATCAGAACTTCGTTGTCCTTGTGTTATTAGAGGAGCTTCCACAACACCTTGTGGTTCTTCTCTAGTTTCTGTCTGCACCTCTGAAGTGCTTTGTTAATCTTGAACTTCAAGATCTACCTTACTCCCACTGTTTCTTTTGGAAACAAGATCCTTCTCTAAGAAGATCGACTTCTGACAACAAACACTTTGTTGTCAGGTGGGCAGTAAACATAGTATCCCCTCGTTCCCTTGGGGTACCTTACAAGCACCTTTTGGGATAGTTTATCGTTTGCTTAACGTAAACTTTACATCCCCAAATTTTGAGATAAGACACTATGGGACTCCTCCCATTCCATATCTCATATGGTGTCTTCTCAACTGCCTTAGACGGAACACGGTTAAGTGTGAACGCGGTGGCTTCTAAAGCATATCCCCAAAAGGATGGCGGAAGATCGGTTTGACTCATCATAGATCGAACCATATCTAATAGGGTTCGATTCCTCCTCTCGGAAACACCATCACCATGGGGTTTCAGAAGGGGCAAGTCGTGAGACCATCTCACAGCTTCTAAAATGATCAACAAACTCTTGACTCAAATACTCGTCCTCTCGATCTGATCGTAGAACTTTGATTTTCTTGTCAAGTTAGTTCTCTACTTCATTTTGAAATCTCTATTTCAAAAGACTCCGACTTATGCTTTGATAGGTAGCCCAAGTCAAACCTATTGAAGCAATTAGTAAGAGTAACCAACTTCAGCTTCGGTATTCATGGGTCCATATACATTACTATGTATGATCCCCAATAAGTTCGATGCCCTCTCACTGTGGCCAGTGAAAAGCACCTTTGTCATTTTTCCAAGTAAACAAGGTTCGCAAGCATCATATGATTCAAAATCAAATGAGCTTAGAAGTCCATCTCTATGGAGCTCCTCTAGGCGTTTCTCGTTTATATGGCCTAAACGACAATGCCAAAGGTATATAGGATTAGATTCGCCAATCTCAATCCTTTTCGTATCAATGTAATAGATATTGTTATCGTGTTAACGTTCAAATTTCAAGATGCAATGATTACTTTGCAAATCACTATAAGCAAATAATCATCATCTTTATAGATCGAACAACATTCTTTTCAGTTAACACATGCAAAACCTTCCTTATCAAATAAAGAAGAGAAGCATTGTTTGAACTTTAAAGAAGGTACATGATAACAATAAAATAAGCCCAGAGGCCTAAACAAGCTCGCATGTTCCCACAGCAACAACAACACTTGCTATATTGCCCACTTGTAGGTCCATCTCGCTTCTGTCCAGCTTTCTACTGTCTCTAAGACCCTTCACATCAAATGTGAAAACCACATGCTGTTGGGAAATCCCCGGGGAAAACACGCAGCGGAAGCAAACTGTAAATAAAAAAAAAACTTGCGCCCTTAGGAAAATCCCACCCTGAGATCCGCTAGCTGAATTTAAAACCAGATACGAAAAGTGTTATACCTCAAGCTTTCAATCGGATGGTTGAACTTGGCGAGTGTAGAAGTCCGTTTCCACGTCCTTCCTCCACCGGTAATCCACACGAACAGTTTCCCGAACACGAGGTGCTAGCCTCCTTGTTTCTTTCTCCAAAGAAACTGGGATTGAATCTACAGCTGTTGAACTCAGGAACTCCTTCTCTGAATTCAGGCTAGGTGGCGGCGCAATAGAGCAGAAGACAGCAACAAAACTCCTTTTGTTCTTCTTCTCTCAAGAACCCTAGGAACCCACAACTTCAATTTTCCCTCTAACTCTTTAGGAGAAAATCGACTTCTCTCTCTAGGAAGGTGGGTGGCGAAATTTCTCTCTCAACAAGGATGAAATTCGACTTTGCCAAATGAACTAGGGTTTCACATGTGTGTGTTGTGGTGTTAGGCGACTTTTAGTATATAATTACCAAAATTATGGTAATTTTATAAATATAAAATCATGACATTACAATAATATCATATTTTAGGACTTGAATATCTAATTAAAATATTACCATAATATTTTAATTCAAATTCAAATCCCTATCTCAAAGAATCAAATGGAAGATCAAATCTCCCAATGGGACCCACAAGAGATAGGCGCCTAACTCACCTTGTTTTGTTGGAATTTTATAAATCAAAAATAACTCCTAACTTTTAGGAAGTTATAACCAACTTATTTTATCCCAATGTTTTTGAATTAAAATATTACCATAATATCTTTAATTCAAATTTTGAATTCTGAATTTAAATTCTTTATTGAATTAAAATATTACCCCAATATCTTAATTCAAATCTTGAATTTCAAATTCAAATTCAAACTCATGACTTAAATTAACAAAACATTTTCATTAATTAAATCACCAATAAAAGAGGCGCCACCGTCTATAATAATATTAGGGAATTTTATAAATCAATAATCTCGTAACTTTTAGGAAACCTATTTGATTTATTATTCCTAATATTTTAATTGTAAATAATTAATCTCTATTAATCATTTAACAATTATTTAAACTGTAGAAAATTTAAGACAAGACATAATGTCCCAGACATTTCCTCTGTGTCTTAAATTAGGCCACGGAGTGACCCACGAATTACCCTAATTTGTGTCCCTTATAAAGTGTGTTCTAATCCTGCTCGTGTGTTACCCAGCAGGCCCCACGTGAAGTTGCAAGTAGGTCATCCCTATGTCCTACAAGTCGTGAGCGGACTCTAGCAAGCCATCACGACTACCCAAAACACGTGAGTGATCGTTTGTTACCAAAACCGATTTTAACCTTCGTACCTCCTTGGCACCGACCCTATTGTTCTGCGATATCTTGGTTATGGATCAGGCACAAGAACGTCATCCATGATCCAAACCTTTACTTTATCGATCTCCTTGAGTAAGTCCCATTTCCAAGCGTGGCCACGCATTTCCTGGACATACTCAACGAGGGCGCCAGTAAGATATCTCCCATCTAATGGGGAACAAAATCCCAATATTGGTCAGTCCACATTCCTCAGCACGGCAATCAACCAATCCCTTACTTAGCCCTTATGGGTACCCTGCTACGGGCAACGTTAGACTAAGCCAAAGTCTGACAACTGCAACGCTGGAATAATGATGACCTCAGGTCTAAGGTGTCATGACAGGCGTACAAGAGAGGCAAGCTGATGACTAAACCCATGCAGGACTCTCCGGGTCAGTCCAGCAACTCGTAACCCCTTACGTAATTGCACCATGACTCTTGTTCCAGCATCTAGTGCGTGCATCCCTATGCACCGATGTCATGCTGATCTTAGTTCATTTTCGCTCCCACGAAAACAATCGATCAGGGATAGATTTAGATTAATTATCGTATAATTAATCATGGACGTAATCACAGTAAACATGCTAATAATGTGAAAACCATTAATTTATCTCTATAAATTAATCCATATGTTCATAACAGATATAAAAGAGGATTGGCCCTAGGGCACAATTCCCAATAGACTCCCACTTGCACTAGGGTACAATCATCAATCTAGTTGTTCCTACTCCTAAGTACACTGATCAATGCGTCTAATCCCCATCGACGATACATGTCTCTCATGTATGACCCTTGCAAGCGGCTTTGTCAGAGGATCAGCAACATTATCCTCGCCTGCTACTTTGCATATCTTCACATCACCTCTGTCAATCATCTCCCTGACGAGGTGAAAACGTCTGAGTATATGTTTTGTCCTCTGGTGGGACCATGGCTCCTTGGCTTGCGCAATAGCTCCACTATTGTCGCAATACAGGGTAATGGGATCAGAGATGGTCGGAACCACACCAAGCTCGGAGATGAACTTTCTAATCCACACAGCCTCCTTTGCCGCATCCGATGCTGCAATATACTCGGACTCCGTTGTAGAATCGGCAATCGTGCTCTGCTTGGAACTCTTCCAACTCACGCTGCCACCGTTCAGGAGAAACACATATCCTGACTGCGATTTGAAGTCATCTTGGTCGGTTTGGAAACTAGCGTCTGTGTAACCCCTGACACATAGCTCTTCATCAGTTCCACCATAAACGAAGAACTCATCCGTAGTCCTTCTTAAGTACTTAAGGATATTCTTGACAGCGATCCAATGATCCTCACCAGGGTCTTGTTGGAATCGACTTGTCATACTCAGGGCAAATGACACATCGGGTCGAGTACATAGCATGGCATACATGATGGATCCTATGGCCGAGGCATAGGGGATCCCACTCATGCGACCTCGCTCAACAAGTGTCTTGGGACACTGTTTCTTGCTTAGGGTCAGCCCATGATTCATCGGAATGAATCCCTTCTTGGAATCTTGCATACTGAACCTCTTCAGTACCTTATCCAAGTACGTGCTTTGACTCAACCCAAGAAGCCTACGAGATCTATCTCTATAAATCTTGATTCCTAGAATATAGGCGGCTTCTCCTAGGTCCTTCATTGAAAAGGATTTTCCCAACCAGGATTTTACAATCTCTAAGGTTGAGACGTCATTTCCAATGAGTAGTATGTCATCGACATACAGTACCAAGAACATAATCGTGCTCCCACTAACCTTCTTGTAAACACAAGGTTCGTCAGGGTTTTGTAGGAAGCCAAACTCTTTGACGACCTCATCAAAACAATGATTCCAACTCCTGGATGCTTGCTTCAATCCATAAATGGATCTCTGAAGCTTGCACACCATGTCTGGTGCCTCAGGACGTTCAAACCCCTCGGGTTGTATCATATACACATCCTCGGACAGCCTTCCGTTAAGGAACGCTGTTTTGACATCCATCTGCCATACCTCATAGTCGTAATATGCAGCTATGGCAAGGAGGATCCTAATGGATTTGGCCATTGCAACAGGCGAAAACGTTTCGTCATAGTCTATATCATGACGTTGCGTAAATCCCTTCGCAACTAACCTCGCCTTGAAGACGGTGACGTTGCCATCCATGTCTGTTTTCTCTTTGAAAACCCACTTGCACCCTACAGGTTTTACCCCTTCAGGTGGAGTGACCAAGGTCCAAACTTGGTTATCGTACATGGATTGCATCTCAGCCTTCATGGCTTTAACCCATTTTTCTGAGTTGGGATCTACGATGGCCTCTTGATAGGTGGTGGGTTCACCACGCTCCGTGAGCAACACATCCTTGTTTTCAGTCACGAGAAATCCATAGTATCTCTCTGGCTAAAAACGTGTTCTATCAGACCTTCGTGGTCCTTGTGTTTGTGGAGGAGCTTCCACAACTTCTTGTGGAACTTCTCTTGTTTCCGTCTGCGCCTCTGATGTATCTTGTGGAACTTGAACTTCTTCAAGTTCTATCTTACTCCAACTGTTTCTTTTGGAAACAAGGTCCTTCTCTAAGAAGAATCCACTCCTGACCACAAACACTTTGTCTCTTTAGGGTATCCTTTAGGGTATCCCACAAACAGACACTTGAGGGTTTTGGGAGACAGTTTATCGTTAGCCTGTTGCTTAACATAAACCTCACATCCCCAAACCTTGAGGTAAGACAAATTGGGACTCTTCCCTTTCCATATGTCATATGGTGTCTTCTCAACGGCCTTGGACGGAACACGGTTAAGTGTGAACGCGGTAGCTTCTAAAGCATATCCCCAGAAGGATGGCGAAAGATCGGTCTGACTCATCATAGATCGAACTATATCCAATAGAGTTTGATTCCTCCTGTCAGACACACCATTCCACTCTGGTGTTCCAGGGGGAGTCAGTTGTGAAACTATTCCACAACTACTAAGATGATCAGAAAATTCTTGACTCAAATATTCACCTCCTCGATCACATCGAAGGATACCCTTTTGTCTCTTTAGGGTATCCCACAAACAGACACTTCATTTTGAAATCTTTTGAACATTTCAAAAGACTCTGACTTGTGCTTCATTAAGTAGATATACCCATATCTACTGAAGTCGTCAGTGAACGTAATGAAGTAGGAGTAACCTCCTCTGGCCTGGACACTCATGGGTCCACATACATCACTATGTATGATTCCCAATAAGTCTGATGCCCTCTCACTCTGACCAGTGAAAGGCGCCTTTATCATCTTGCCAAGTAAACAGGATTCGCATGTTGGGAAATCACAGAGGGAGCGCAGTGGAAAAATTAAAAAATTTTAGACTAAAACTTGATAAAACTAAAAAGCTAACTCTGTGATTCCTTCCAGGATCCACTAACTATGTTTATACCAGATAAGAAAAGATGTTTACCTAGTTTCAATCGGTGACTTATCGTATTCGCGAATTTGAGAAGTCCACTGAGTGTCCTTCCTCTACCAGTGATCCACACGAGCAGTTTGGCAGATGCCTAGGTGCTAGCCTCCTTCACTTCTTCCCAAGTGAATATAGGAACTCTATCTATGATTCTTGAATAATCAAGAAGTGTTCTTGATTATCAAGATTGATTGGGGTTAGGCGAATTTTCACTCTTAATAGAAGCTCTAGGCGAAATTCTTGGTCTGACCAAGAATTGATGTGTGTTGTGAATTATCTCTGAGATAGGCGCCTAGTGCCTCTATTTATAGTGTTCTCATTCCTAGTTTTAGGGAATCCTAATCCAATTAGGATATCTCTAAGATATTGGATATCTTTTAGATATCTCAAAATATCTTTTGATTTATAATATTAAACTTAATATTATAATTCAAAATTAAAGGCCCAATTCGAATTTGACTATCCAAGATCAAATCTTGAGATCAAATCTTAATTTGCTCAAATCCTATTGGTTGGAATGAGTCATGAGAATTTGATTTTATAATTTAAATATTACTTTAATAATTAAATATAAAAATCGACTTTAGCCTAGACCCAAACTCTAAAATGCAAGATCAAATCTTCCATCCCAAGAAAGGGGCTAGGCGAAATTCTCATGTAGTTTTGGAGGAATTTTATAACAACCCAAACTCCTTAGGTAGTTATAACTAATTCCTAACAATTTTGAATAAAAGAATTACCTTAATATCTTTTAATTCAAATCCTATATCTTTTCCAAAAGATATTTATCTTATCTTTATTTAATTAATAAAAACAATTTCTATTAATAAAAACAAAGATAATGAGGCGCCACCCTCATCCTTTTATTTCCCAATTTTAGTGAATTTAATAAATCAATAATTCCCTAATTTTTAGGAAACTTATTTAATTTATTTATTCACTAATATTTTAATTGTAAAACTATTTAACAATTAATTTAAATTTAAATTTGTCCAACAAATTTAAAACCTCAATCATAGATATTTATTTAAGACAAGATTTAATGTCCTAAGACATTTAACTATGTCCTAAATTGTGTCACCTAAGTGACTCACGAATTAACCCTAATTCGTGTCCCAAAAATTAGCATCTTGATCCTGCTCATGTGTGACCCAGCAGGCCTCACGTGAAGTTGGCAGCAAATCATCTTTATGATTCACAAGTTGTGAGCGGACTCTAGCAAGCCATCACAACTACCCAAAACACGGGAGTTATCGCTTTAACGACTTTAACGATTTAACCTAAATACCACCTTGTCATAATTCCTATTGTCTCACGATATTTTGGTCATGGATCAGGCACGGGAATGTCATCCAAAATCCAAACCACAACTTTCTCGATTTCCTGAGTTAGTCCCAATTCCCAGCGTGGCCACGCATTTCTTGGACAGACTCATCGAGGGCGCCAGTTAAATATCTCTCATCTTAAATGAGGGACAAAATCCCATCTTGGTCAACCACATTCCTTTGCACGGTAATCAACCAAACCCGTACCTAGCCTGTATGGCTACCCTGCTACGGGTAACGTTGGACTAGGCCAAAGTTTGACAACTACAATGCCGGAATAGTCAAGACCTCAGGTCTAAGGCTATCGTGACAGGTGTACAGGAGAGGCTCGCTTATGACTAAACCCATGCAGGACTCTCCGGGTCGGTCCAGCAATTTGTAACCCTTACAAAATTGCACCATGACTCTCGAGAAGCATCTAGTGCATGTATCTCTATACACCGAGGTCATGCTGGTCTTAGTTCATTTACGTTCCCACGTGAATGATCGACCAGGGACAGTTTTAGATTAATTATCTTATAATTAATCAAGGACGCTATCATAGTAAACACGCTAATAATATGATAACAACATAATTTATCTCTATAAATTAATCAAAAATATATGTTCAAACAATAACACATAAATAAAATGATTGGCCCTAGGGCACAATCTTCATCATCGCAAGCATCATATGATTCAAAAACAAATGAGCTTAGAAGTCCATCTCTATGGAGCTTCTCAAGGCGTATCTCGTTTATATGGCCCAAGCGACAGTGCCAAAGGTACGTAGGATTAGGTTCGCCAACCTTAATCCTTTTAGTATCAATGTTATAGATATCATGATTATGTCTTTGTTTCAATTCTAAGATATAGTGGTTATCATGCAGATCTCCATAAGCATATAACACATCATCCTTATAAATTGAACACTTTCCATTGCCATTCACACAAATAAAACCTTCCTTATCCAAATAAGAAAGTGATATAATGTTTGAACTTAAACATGGAACGTAATAACAATTATTCAAAGACAAAATAAGCTCAGTGGGCAAAACAAGCTCGTATGTTCTTACAGCAACAGCAGCAACCCTTGCTCCATTGCCCACACGTAGGTCCACCTTGCCTCTGCTCAGCTTTCTACTTCTTCTCAACCCCTGCACATTAGTACATATGTGAGAACCACAAGCAGTATCCAATACCCAAGTGGTAGGAGTAGACAAGTGAACGCCTATAACAAAGATACCTGAAGTAGAAACTTCATTCTTCTTCTTCTTCAGATCTTCCATGTACAGCTTACAATTTCTTCTCCAGTGACCCAGCTTCTGGCAGAAGAAACAAACTGCATCCTTAGAGGTCTTTGCCTTCTTGGCAGGCGGTGGGTTAGGTTTTGCTGCAGGCTTGGTCCCACCAACCTCAGCATCGCCTTTCCTCTTTCCTTTGCCCTTCCCCTTTCCCTTGTTCTGAACTAACAAGACAGTGCTAGGCGCCTTCTTGATAGATGCCTCACCAGTCTTCAGCATCCCATGCAGTTCAGACACTGATTTCTCCATGCCATTCATGTTGAAGTTTAAGACGAACTGGTCATAACTTCTGGGCAGCGAATGCAGGATCAAATCCGTCGCTAGCTCTGGCAGAATGGGAAATCCCAGCCTAGCAAGGTGATCTATGTGCCCCTGCATCTTCAAGATGTGGGCACTCACAGATCCACCCTCTGCCATTTTGCAAGAGTAAAGAGCCTTTGAAGTCTCAAACCTCTCTTGCCTTGCCTGTACTTGGAACATTTTCCCTGAGATGTGTTATCATCTCATATGCCCCTTTGTTCTCCAAGTTCTTCTGAATCTCGGGAACCATGGTAACGAGCATAAGACAGGCAACGTCCACAGAGTCATTCTGATGCTTCTCATAAGCATCCTTCATAGCTCTTGGAGCATTTGCAGCAGGCTGTTCAGGGATGGGGTTGTCTAGGACGTAGAGCTTTCTCTCCTGGGTGAGAACAATTCTCACATTTCTGTACCAGTCGAGAAAGTTAGTCCCAGTCAGTTTGTCCTTCTCAAGGACAGATCGCAGTGATAGTGATGAAACGTTTGTGGCCATTTAATTCTACAATTGAGATATGCAAAGTTTAATTAGCAGGAAAATAAAATACATCCACCATTTTATAAAACCCAGTAAAATTTATTATTAGTGGCAAAGACCCATATTTCACCAAAGTCTACCGTCGCGGAGGGCGATCATGCATCCTTTAGCTATTTAGGTAGGTAACTCCTTACCAATCACATCTCTATGTGACTCTTAGATCTTTATGGGACTGTATCATCATATGATACGACATGTTTATCCCATCTAATGCCTTGAGGCCCAAAACCGTTTTGATAGCCCCATTAAGTCACCCAATAAAACTCGTGAATGGCAAGGCCCAAACGACGAGGCTGAAGCCCAGCCCCATATCATCAACGACGTCACTTAAACACGTGTCGCGGAGAGCGATCACCGCATTTAATGACCCAAGACTTCAATGGGCGTCGAACTGAAAACCCCCATTCACCCGTGTCTCCTCGAGGTCAAGGTAGATACGTGTCGCGGAGGGCGATCACCGCTCTACGATGAACAAGATTTTAACAGGGTGTTTTATTGATGGCATTAAAACTTAAGATTTTCTAAAAGGGTTTGATTTTTGAAAAAGTTCCGTTTTATAGTTTAATTTTAAAACTCCTTTTAAAATCAAACGAGTCATGCCACATGTTTATCACCCCATGTATCACATACATATATAAACATGTGCACGGATCTTGCATCATATGCAAAATCCCATGCTCGTATCGTATACGAAGTTATTGCGCCAAAACGGGGTAAACAGCATGTTAAAATCGCGTCCTAAACATACATCTAGCGCTTTGTATCACATACAAACTAAATGTAAAAACAAACATATATCGTGTTTAGATATGGCCCACCTATCCTAATAATTCTCCCAAGCCAATGAGAGAATTTTTCTAAAAAGAAAACGTAAAATTACAAGAGAGTAAACCCCAGTTACATTGAGGTATAAACTGAAAAGTAAAATTACATCGGATAGAGGGAGACGACACGCAGGCCGTATACACCAAAAACCTAGAGCCATATCCAACACCACACAATTACATATATGAACAATTCATACAATTATGTCAAACACGATATATATGCAACACATACCAAAAACGATTTTTGTAGGTGTTTAAATTAGGGTGTGCAATTTTAACATGCCTTTTTCTTGAAATTAGGCCCATTATCAATAATTATAAAATTAGGAATCATATTCCAAAATTTTAATTATTGACCCAAAAATTTTAAAATTCATAATTTTATTAAATTTTCAGTCACCCACATAATATTATGATTAAAACACTTTTAACCATAATTATATGGGAATTTCGACTTTGGCCCAAACTTGCAAGAAAATTTTCCAAATCAATCCTATTGATTTCTTTATGTATCACATACATAAATTTGCACATTTTCTTGTAGATTCAATTTTGAGAAACAAATATTCGGTGGATTTTTGTACAACCAAAAACGTGATTGAAATAGGTAAAAACACGCCAAGCATACATCACATGTACACAAAATGATCTTAAATTCAGGACTAGCGTGGCTCTGATACCACTGTTGGGAAATCCCCGGGGAAAACACGAGCGGAAGCAAACTGTAAATAAAAAAAACTTACGCCCCTAGGAAAATCCCACCTTGAGATCCGCTAGCTGAATTTAAAACCAGATACGAAAAGTGTTATACCTCAAGCTTTCAATCGGATGGTTGAACTTGGCGAGTGTAGAAGTCCGTTTCCACGTCCTTCCTCCACCGGTAATCCACAGGAACAGTTTCCCAAACACGAGGTGCTAGCCTCCATGTTTCTTTATCCAGAGAAACTGGGATTGAATCTACAGCTGTTGAACTCAAGAACTCCTTCTCTGAATTCAGGCTAGGTGGCGCAATAGAGCAGAAGACAGCAACAAAACTCCTTTTGTTCTTCTTCTCTCAAGAACCCTAGGAACCCACAACTTCAATTTTCCCTCTAACTCTTTAGGAGAAAATCGACTTCTCTCTCTAGGAAGGTGGGTGGCGAAATTTCTCTCTCAACAAGGATGAAATTTGACTTTGCCAAATGAACTAGGGTTTCACATGTGTGTGTTGTGGTGTTAGGCGACTTTTAGTATATAATTACCAAAATTATGGTAATTTTATAAATATAAAATCATGACATTACAATAATATCATATTTTAGGACTTGAATATCTAATTAAAATATTACCATAATATTTTAATTCAAATTCAAATCCCTATCTCAGAGAATCAAATGGAAGATCAAATCTCCCAATGGGACCCACAAGAGATAGGCGCCTAACTCACCTTGTTTTATTGGAATTTTATAAATCAAACATAACTCCTAACTTTTAGGAAGTTATAACCAACTTATTTTATCCTAATGTTTTTGAATTAAAATATTACCATAATATCTTTAATTCAAATTTTGAATTCTGAATTTAAATTCTTTATTGAATTAAAATATTACCCCAATATCTTAATTCAAATCTTGAATTTCAAATTCAAATTCAAACTCATGACTTAAATTAACAAAACATTTTTATTAATTAAATCACCAATAAAAGAGGCGCCACCCTCTATAATAATATTAGGGAATTTTATAAATCAATAATCTCGTAACTTTTGGAAAACCTATTTGATTTATTATTCCTAATATTTTAATTGTAAATAATTAATCTCTATTAATCATTTAACAATTATTTAAACTGTAGAAAATTTAAGACAAGACATAATGTCCCAGACATTTCCTCTGTTTCTTAAATTAGGCCACAGAGTGACCCACGAATTACCCTAATTCGTGTCCCTTATAAAGTGTGTTCTAATCCTGCTCGTGTGTGACCCAGCAGGCCCCACGTGAAGTTGGCAGTAGGTCATCCCTATGTCCTATAAGTCGTGAGCGGACTCTAGCAAGCCATCACGACTACCCAAAACACGTGAGTGATCGTTTGTTACCAAAACCGATTTTAACCTTCGTACCTCCTTGGCACTGACCCTATTGTTTTGCGATATCTTGGTTATGGATCAGGCACAGGAACGTCATCCATGATCCAAACCTTTACTTTATCGATCTCCTTGAGTAAGTCCCATTTCCAAGCGTGGCCACGCATTTCCTAGACAGACTCATCGAGGGCGCCAGTAAGATATCTCCCATCTAATGGGGAACAAAATCCCAATATTGGTCAGTCCACATTCCTTAGCACGACAATCAACCAAACCCGTACTTAGCCCTTATGGCTACCCTGCTACGGGCAACGTTAGACTAAGCCAAAGTCTGACAACTGCAACGCCGGAATAATGATGACCTTAGGTCTAAGGCGTCGTGACAGGCGTACAAGAGAGGCAAGCTGATGACTAAACCCATGCAGGACTCTCCGGGTCAGTCCAGCAACTCGTAACCCCTTACGTAATTGCACCATGACTCTCGTTCTAGCATCTAGTGCGTGCATTATACACCGAGGTCATGCTGATCTTAGTTCATTTTCGCTCCCACGAAAACAATCGATCAGGGACAGATTTAGATTAATTATCGTATAATTAATCATGGACGTAATCACAGTAAACATGCTAATAATGTGAAAACCATTAATTTATCTCTATAAATTAATCCATATGTTCATAACATATATAAAAGAGGATTGGCCATAGGGCACAATTCCCAACACATGTTGTATCTAATACCCAAGCGGTTATAGTAGACAAGTGAACGTCTATAACGAAGATACCAGAAGTAGAGATCTCATCTCTCTTTTTATTCTTTTGATCTTCCATATACAATTTGCAATTTCTCAAAAGGCAAATTGCATCCTTTGAAAGCCTTGCCTTCTTGGCAGGTAGTGGGTTAGGCTCAGCCGCTGGCTTGGTCCCACCAAACTCGGCGTCTCCTTTCTTCTTTCCTTTGCCCTTCCCTTTCCCTGATTTTGGAACGTTTCCCTGAGATGTGTGACCATCTCAACAGCCGACAATATTCCCTTGTTCAACTCCTTGAACTATTGTGGCTAGCATCAGGCAAGCAACGTCCACAGAGTCATCGAAGTGCTTGTCCAAGCAGTTCTTTGAGCTCTTGGAGCGTCCTTGGCATGCTCTTCAGGGGAGGGACTTCTAGGACATAAAATTTCCTTCGTTGGATGAGAACAAATCTCATATTATAAAACCAGTCGAGGAAGTCAGCAGCTTCCTTCGTTGGGTTGAGAACAATTCTCAAATTACAATACCAGTTAAGGAATTTTGTCCTAGACAACTTGTCCTTCTCAAGGACAGATCGCAGTGATAGTGATGAACTATTATTTGTTGCCATTGATTCTACAACTTAAGATATGAAAAGTTTTAAATAGCAGGAATATATCCACCATTTTATAAAACCCAATGAAATTTATTATTGGTGGCTAAGACCCATATTTCACCAAAGTTTACCGTCGCGGAGGGCGATCATGCACCCTTTCGTTATTTAGGTAGGTAACTCTTTACCAATCACATCCTATGTGACTCTTAGATCTTTATGGGACTGTATCATCACATGATACTTATTATGGCATGTTTATCCCATCTAATGCCTTGAGGTCCAAAACCATTTTGATAACCCCATTAAGTCACACAATAAAACTTGTGAATGGCTAGGCCCAAAAGACGAGGCCGAAGCCCAACCCCATATCATCAGTGCCCCACTAAACACGTGTCGCGGAGGGCGATCACCGCATTTAATGAACCAAGACTTCAATAGGCGTTGTATTGAAACTCCCATTCACCCGTGTCTCCTCAAGGTCAAGGTAGATACGTGTCGCGGAGGGCGATCACCGCTCTACGATGAACGAGATTTCAACAGGGTGTTTTATTGACGGCATTAAAACTTAAGATTTTCTAAAAGGGTTTGAATTTATAAAAGTTTCGTTTTATAGTTTAATTTTAAAACTCCTTTTAAAATTAAACGAGTTATGCCACATGTTTATTCCCCAATGTATCGCATACATATAAACATGTGCACGGATCTTGCATCATATGCAAAATCCCACGCTCGTATCGTATACGTTGTGTAGCGTAATATATAAATAGCATGTTAAAGTCGCACCCTAAACATACATCTAGCGCTTTGTATCACATACAAACTAAATGTAAAAAGCATATACCGTGTTTAGATATGGCCCATCTACCCTAACAATCCTCCCAAGCCAATGGGAGAATTTTTCTAAAAGAAAAATAAAATTACAAGAGAGTAAACCCCAGTTGCATTGAGGTATAAACTAAAAAGTAAAATTACATCGGATAGAGGGAGACGACACGCAGGCCGTATACACCAAAAACCCTAGAGCCATATCCAACACCACACAATTACATATATGAACAATTCATACAATTATGTCAAACACGGCATACCAAGGCACACATCAAAAACGATTTTTGTATTGTGTTTAATTTAGGGTTGTGCAATTTTAACATGCCTTTTCTTGAATTTAGGTCCATTATCAATAATTATAAAATCCAGGAATCATATTCAAGAATTTTAATTATTGACCCAAAAATTTTAAAATTCATAATTTTATTAAATTTTCAGTCACCCACATAATATTATAATTAAAACACTTTTAATCATAATTATATAGGATTTTCGATTTTGGCCTAAAATTCAAGAAAACTTTTCAAATCAATCAAATTGACTTCTTTATGGAGTAAAATAACTTTCCGGTCCTTGATTTATGCACTCGCTGACAGATAGGTCCCTGAGTTTTACCCATTGTACTAGCCGGTCCCCGAATTTTGCAAACGCTGTACTAATTGGTCCCTCCGTCATATTGGCGTTACAAAAATGCTGACGTGGCCATAACGGACACTGATGTGTCTCGTTATGCGCTGACGTGTCCCGTTATGGCCACGTTAGCACCTGTTATGTTTTTTTTTTTAAAAAGAGCTGCCACGTCATAAAATAGCGACACATTAGCATTTCCTCATTGTACTTATAGATCCCTGACCCATTTTTATTCCATTATTCTCAATTCCCCCTCTTTTTAATCATTTTCATTCATTTTAGTCCCAAATCCTCAAAATAAAATTATAAAGTGTCCCAAAACTTTTCCAAACATTCCAATTTAGTCTTTAAAAATATTTAAAACCCTAAACTCTAAAACGCCAAACCCTAAAACCCCAAAATCTAAAACTTCAAATCCTAAACCCTAAAAAAAGTCTGAGTTGAACAATTAGGCCCTTGACCCATCTTTATTTATATTATTCTCAATTCCCCCTCTTTTTTCTCATCTTCATTCATTTTAGTCCCAATTTTTCAAAATAAAATTGTAAAGTGTCCCAAAACTCTTCCAAACATTTCAATTTAGTCCTTAAAAAATATTAAAACCCTAAACCTTAAACCCTAAACCTTCAATTTAGTCCTTCTATATTCTGTTCATTGCCTTGCTCTTAGTAACAGAGTCGTTGACATTGATTGCAGGGAACAACAAAGTGCCATTAGCCTGCATCTGGTAAAGCCTCTTGACACCAGTGGTGGTCTCTTCAGAAACCCCAACGAGTCTCTGCTTCATCTTGTGATATCTCTTGGGATCGGTCTTCAAACCATCTCTGATGATGGTGAGAACAATCTGAAACTCAGCATTATCAGTGGACGACGGATCTAGCAACTGCCCAGTCTTCTCGTACACTTCTTCAGCCTTATCACCCTCGTGGAACAAAAGAGTGGCGTCATCACCATCGTCAACGATGAGATCGGGACCACCATCGGGACCCCAATCGAGGGCGCGTTCAGTGCACCACCAGTACTCCTGAAGGGTTTCGCCTTTCCAGCCGAAGACGGCGGCGCTGTCGCGAGCGATGGCGGCGGCGGCGTGGTCCTGAGTGGAGAAGATGTTGCAGGAGCACCACCGGACTTCGGCGCCGAGGGCGTGTTCATTGAAGGTTTAGGGTTTTAATATTTTTTAAGGACTAAATTGAAATGTTTGGAAGAGTTTTGGGACACTTTACAATTTTATTTTGAAAATTTGGGACTAAAATGAATGAAGATGAGAAAAAAGAGGGGGAATTGAGAATAATATAAATAAAGATGGGTCAAGGGCCTAATTGTTCAACTCAAACTTTTTTTTAGAGTTTAGGGTTTGAAGTTTTAGATTTTGGGGTTTTAGGCTTTGGGGTTTTAGAGTTTAGGGTTTTAAATACTTTTAAGGACTAAATTGGAATGTTTGGAAAAGTTTTGGGACACTTTATAATTTTATTTTGAGGATTTGGGACTAAAATGAATGAAAATGATGAAAAAGAGGGGGAATTGAGAATAATGGAATAAAAATGGGTCAGGGATCTATAAGTACAATGAGGAAATGCTGATGTGTTGCTATTTTATGACGTGACAGCTCTTTTTTTTTAAAACCAGATACGAAAAGTGTTATACCTCAAAGTTTCAATCGGCTTGGTTGTACTTAGGCGAGTTCGAGAAGTCCACTATCAGCGTCCTTCCTCCACCGGTGATCCACACGAACAGTTTGTCGGGCACCAAGGTTCTATCCTTCTGTTCTTTTCACCAAAAGAACCAGGGACCGAATCTACAGAGTTTTTGATTCAAGAACTCTTTCTTGAACCAAATTGATGGTGGCGCAAAAGTGGAGAAGACAATAACAAAAGCCCTTTTGTTTTTCTTCTCTCAAAACCCTAAAGGTAGAACAATTCGAATTTTCACTAACTCTTTAGGAAAATCGAATTTTCTCTCTCTAGCTATGGAGGTGGCGATTTTTCNTTCAGGGACCTATCTGTCAGCGAGTGCATAAATCAGGGACCGGAAAGTTATTTTACTCGATAATCAATTATTAACTTTGTAAATGCTTAGGGTTGGTGTCTTTTATTCAACATAAAGGGCGTTCCTCTTACGTCTCACTAGTTTCATTTTCTACCATATAAATGTAGTTTACATTGTGATTGGAAGGATTTAACAGTAGAAATAAGATATACAATTACCTAATGTTCTGATTCATACAAATAACGTCCCGCTTCTCATCTTAGCTAAGTAAAACAAATCAGATCAAGCAATTTTTTCTTTTTTGTATTTGCAAGATTGAATTGCAGAAGAAGGCTTAATTTTTCACTCAAATGGTCTATACATGTCAAGAAAGAAGGAGAAATAATGCAGGAGAAAGTGATGGAATCGATGGAACATAAAGAAGAAATAAATTAATAGTCAATGGTATATTTTCAAAAAAAAAAAAGTGGAGGCTGCCATTTCAATAAAGGAAAGGTAAAGTCTTAGAAAAGAAAAAGTGTTACTCTCAATAATTAATGTTAATATATTAGAAGTGATTTATGTCTGGATACTATTGATTGTAACAATGTAAGAGGAATTGGACAGCAATTAATAATCCCTGCAGTTTTATAATAAATCAAATTATGAGCAGTACACATTGTGAGTTAATTACAAAACTTACTGTAATAACAAGAGCAAGCTAAGTAATACAGAGATGTAAGTTACGTTGATGTTAAAAAAAATGGAGTTTCTACATTTAGCTTCCTGCACAAATATTAGGGAAGCTTCCTTTGCAGTCCTTCAGAACCACCTTTATGCACAATTGTTCTTGTGTTTGCAGAGAGGACTAGAGGAGGCAGAAGGGAAAATACAAGTATTATGGCTTCATGAAATTAATTAGGCGTCTAAATAAACAAATTAAGGGGCTTGAGAACTGATTTAAGCCTGCAAGACCTCCTCCTAATCTGCTGCCACATCATTCTCATTCACTTCCTCAATTGCATCATCCTGTGCCAAAACACACACACCACACTCATCACCCATGTCATGTAAGTATATATATATATACTAGGGGCTTTGCGTGCCCATTTAAAATAAATGAGGGACCAAATCGTTAACTCAGTAAAAAAGGAAATACCAAATAGTAAATTTTCTCTCATTTTACTTACATGTAATATTTTTTATCTTAGTATAAGTGAGAGGACGACCAGAAGGCTCCTCCCACATATAATATAGTATAGATATAGATATAGATATAGATATAGATATATATATCTTTTGATTTGTATCATGGTATTCTGTATTTACTCCTTATAAATGTGTTGTATGAGGATTGAACTCAGAAATCTTCTCACATACTCAGTCTGCCTCACCAACTGAAGCAAAATCATACATTTGAAAATTGGAAGCATATAGTTACATGTTACTACTAGCAAATTACCTTGGGTTCTCGGCTTGATTGATCTCCTATACACTTGGAACCACTAATGCTGGCACTCTTGTACAAGTTCCGCGTACTGGTTTTGGAGGATTCATTCTGTGCGCCTGACTCATCTGGTTTTTGAGGACTCTCTATGGATGTCCCAACATCCTCATTTTCATCATTGGCTGCTTTTACTCGCTCTCTGAAAAGTGTTAATTATTGCAACAAAACAATCAACTTCAGCAATCAATCACATTCACACCCCTTCTCTACCTACCTTAAACTTCCCACAATCATGTAAAGAACTTACCTAGGTAAGGACACAAACTGTCTCTGCAATGGCGTGGTGATCTTTTCACCTTTCCCATGAGGCTGCTCTTCAAGATGTGCAAACTGTCTCCTGAACCGATCAACCCCACTATATATGTGCACCAACATAAAACTCAATTTCTTTACAAATAACTTTCAGCACTTGAATCTTAAACAAAGTTATATATATATATATGTGTATACCTGGGATACATAAAGCTGGTCTTATCTCCACCCTCAAGATGTTCCTGGAGCATCTGAGGATGATACTCTAGAATCTGTTTAACCTCAAACGTGTTTTATATTATTACTACATTTCACATCACAGATCGAGGAGGATGTAATAAATTAAAGCAACATGGCCATACCTCTCTATAAATCAACTCTCTAACATCATCTTTAGTCATTCTCTTTCTCTCAAAATCAAACTCGAGTTTTGAAATGGGTTGAGTGGTTGGTTCACGATCCACATTTGACAAACCTTGGAAGTAAGGATCAGCTAGTGCCTGCGAAAAGTCAAGGAACAAGAACAATTGCCTGTGAACAATATCTTAAATGATTTTCCACTGAATGAATTTGGTATATATATATATATGTTTAAGTGGGTATCTGAAGATCAACCTCTTCAGCTGTTGGACGATCTGAAGGATCAAATGCAAGCAAGCGCTGAAGCAAACTAAGAGCCAGTCGATTTGCATTTGGGAACTTCTGAGATAATGGAACTGGTTGCTTTTTCCTCATGCCACTAAGATACCTTCTAGCCTTCTCGTTTCTAATCTGTGACATGAAGATTAAAGCATTTACAAGAGCACCAGGAAGAGGAAGTAAAACCAAGCTTGAAAGAGATTGAATGTTAAAGCAAATGAATCAGACACATGAAGCTGAACAAGTTTAGAATAAATATCATTACAGCATGTTCTGGGATCGCTCACTGATGTTAGAAATCTGCAAAGTAGATTTGGATAAAACTAACCCTCGCAATGGATTCAGCAGGAGGAGTTCCAAGCAAATCAGTCATGAGATCCAACTGGTGCACCACGTTTTTCCCAGGAAACAATGGCTTCCCAATCAGCAGTTCTGCAAATATGCATCCAATGCTCCAAATATCAATTGCAGGTGTGTACTGCAAACACAATCACAGGTAAGCTTCAGCATCTTCAAGTGTATGCAAGCAACTTCTTAATGAAACAAAAAGAGGCTTACTTTGGAGAAAAATGAACCGCATAGCTCAGGTGCACGATACCACCGAGTTGCAACATAGTCCTAATTTGTCAATGTGGGAAATTAAAACAAACTCAGCCAAGGGTTTAAATTTTAGAGTGGATATATAGGGTAAGTAATATATATTTATATATATGTCAAAATCTCATTTATGATCTTCAAATTATAAAGTACATTTCATTTTGGTGCTCAAACTTTCCTATCAGTTCTACCATTAGTCTAAAATATGATTCCGTCTAATTTCTGTCGCTATCTGTGAGCTGAACACCTTACTTGGATGTTTTCTTTCTAATAGATGTCATAATAAATGAGTTAGTAGAAATCTTCTTTCTTAAAAAGAAAATCAACTACAAATTTATTTCCAATTTGTGACTAAAAATAAAGAGAAATCATTCATCTCAGTGATCCATAGATTAACAATGGCACAAATGAGAAATTTTGAGAACTAAAAAAAAGCTTGAGTATCAAAATAAAATTCACTCTATAGTTTGAATACGAAGAGTTTGACATATATATATATATATACCATGGGCTTTCCGTGTACATAACGTTTGAAAAGAAAGAACACAAACGAAGGCCACTCACAGTCCAGAATATAGCAGAGGGAGCATCATTAAAGGAAACTCGAGCAAGCCCAAAATCACATATCTTTAGTTTGCAATCAGAATTAGCAAGAATATTCTTTGGCTTTAGGTCACGATGAAACACATTTGCTGCAACAAGAGTTATATATATATGTATATATATTAGTTTTGATTCAGCATAAGTTGAAACTTGAGACCCAGAACCTAGCTAATTAAAAGGGTACCAGAATGTATGTATTTCAAACCCCGAAGAAGTTGGTACAAGAAAAATTGGTGATGGTCAGGAGTAAGATCGGAATTTGCCTTGATTACTTGATGAAGATCAGATTCCATTAACTCAAACACAACATAAATATCCCTAAACTCTCGTCGAGAAGGAGGAAGCATTATATGCTTAATCTCTACGATATCAGGGTGTCTCAGCAACCGAAGAAGCTTAATCTCTCTTAGGATTCGTGTGGCATCTGAAACATGGTCAAAAACATCGTTGATTTTCTTAATCGCGACTTTTTCACCGGTTTTGATTTCAATCGCAGAACCCACAACGCCGTAACTTCCTTTTCCGACCACTTCTTGGACCTGGTATCTACTTGCCTCTCCATACTCGGTGAAAAACTCTGTTTCTAACCCACCCTGTAATTAATCGATTAAGAAACCGCAAGAATTAGAAGAAATTTGAGAAAAATAGAACAATGAATACCTTCTTTTGAGGATCCATGAAACGAAGTTCGAAATGGGGATCGGTGTTGAGAATAATAGGGTTAGGTTATTGATTGGTTGAATTAAGCAGTAATGGAGAAATAGAATTGAAGAGAGGTAATAGCAGAAGAAGTGCGAGATGTTGAATTCTTCGGGTTTAACTCTGTGCCAATGGAATACGCAATATGTTAAAATAGGATTGTCTTCTTTCTTGAGTCTGTCTCTCTCTCTCATTGTCAGATTTTGATCTTTATCGTTAATACTCCGATGGGTGCGGAAATGCTTCCACAATGAAATCCATCTAATAACACTCACAGGCTGCACCAGTTAGTTACCTTTTTCTTTCTCTACACTTTCTTTGCTTTATTAACCAAAGTAAAATTAAGACCAAACCTACTATTTGGTCCCTCTTTTTTCACAGTTTCAACTATTTGGTCCTTGCATTTTTTAAATAGACTATTTAGTCCCTCAAAAATTAAAAATGTCAACTAATTAATCCCTCATTTATCATAATTGCCAACTATCAGACGTTAAATGCTTACATAGCACTGTTAAATGCCACTTTGGCATTCTAATCACCTAAACTAACCAAACGGGACCAACAAACACAATTAGACCGGTCTAAAATTGAGTCAGACCCAAATATTTGTATTACACGTGAAGCTTCCATAAGGCATAAATTATTGAATCATTCCTAAATCTCAAGCCCTAGATGGTCCACAATAGTTACATATGTGATATTTAACGTGTTACATGTGTACTTAACGACCAAGTCATCAATGTTAGTAACGGAGATATACTACAGGGACTAACGAGTTGGCATTTCTAATTTTTGAGGGACCAAATAGTCTATTTCGAAAATGTAGAGACCAAATAGTTGAAACTGTGGAAAAAGAATGACCAAATAGTAGGTTTCCTCTAAAATTAACTATTTTTCCCTAACAATAAATGTATGCTGATTCCAAAAAAATAATGCTAAACTTGACAAATTGTTTTGCATTATTTTAAATATTATTTTTATAAGAAAAAGTTTAAGCAGAGGTAAGCATTGGTTTCCTATTAGAATCAAAGAATACTTTCTGACCTCTTTGAAGATTTATGAGAGGAATTTGCATTTTTTTAAATGTTAAGAAAATAAAACAAATTTATTTTTAGAGAAGATTATTTACAAGGCGTGGATATATCAAAAGATTATTTATTATTTCACAAATTAAAAAAATTGCTAATGAAAAGATTGTTATGATTTTATTTGTGGTATATATTCCAATGTTGCTAGTTACTTTCATAATAAAATTGCTATTGAAATTGTTAATAAAGAGTGACACATTTGATTAAAGTAATTCTAATTGATGTGAAGACTTTATTTAATAAGTGATATATAAATTTTTTTTCATGAGATATTTTTTAGGTCAATTGAGATAGGACAAGACTTAGATAAGGTTTTTTATATCTTTATTATAAAGTTTTCCAATCAACATTTAACACGTGGCAAAAATTTTATGCATGACTAATCATAATAAAAAAAGAATATTAAACACACTTTTTTTTATGACCAATCATAAAAAAAAAAAGAATGTAAATTGAACCTATAATTAAAGTAACCTTATAACAAATATATGGAATTTTACCAAAGTTTTTTCCATTTGAGATATTGATACTTCCACTTAAATTATTTATTCCAAAAAAAAAATGCAGTTGAAGGAAGCTAGTCCTGTAAAAAGCATTCAAAGTGTGTGTAAGGAATCTACCCAATCAAATATTAATGCAAGAACTGGGCTATTTTATAACGAANATGTCGGTTTTGGTTCGGTTTGGTTTGGTTTGGTTCGGTGTAGTTCGGTTCAATCGGTTTGGTTCGGTTTTGAACACCCCTACTTTCTATCATTTGTGTGTGATCCAACTAATGGCAGGTAATATGGTTGAGACACGTGGATGATATTGTAACTAACCAATGTCCATGGATGCAGTGACACGGACATCACAGTTTGCCAGGTCATGAGAAAGAAAGCCTATGATTCTATATAGATATTTTATTTTAAAAAAATTTACTATTTAATCTTTTAATTTTTATACTTCTAACAATTTGGTCCTTCAATATTACAAATACATTTTTAATCCTTGAATACAAGTGTCAATTATTTAGTCCTTGAAATCTTTATGTGTTACTTAAATTGGTGACGTTACTGTTAAATATACATGTATCACTATTAAATGTCATATTTAATGTTAGATGTACAAAAAAATAAGAAGAATGTTAACAATAAATCTCAATCTAAATCTTTGTCACTTCCCCTCAATTTTTGTAGACGCTGTTGCAGGTAGGGTTCAAGAACATTGCTACAACTAAGGCTAATATTATTTTGCATTCTCTTCCCTTTCCAAATATTAGATGCAAATGTGAGAAAAATTATCACAATAAATCTTAGTCTCAATCTCATCATTTTTATTGATCTGAAGCTAGTGAAAACATTGACACTTTAGTTTAGGTTAACTTTGATTTTTCAACTAATCAAGATACATTTAATTCATGCTTCCAAAAAAAATATTGCTTTAACATATTGTTTTAGCAATTGATCGCCTACCAACAAATATATTGTATCGGTTACTTTGAAATGCATATAATTTTCTTTAATCATGAGATATTTTTATAATTTTCTCCTCCAAAAGTAGCTATGTAAAAATATTTATCTAATACTATCTCTTATAATTGGTTATGTACGGAATTTTTATTACTTGTTACTTTTTTGTTAAAAAAATTTATAAGAATAATATTTTAAAAGGAATTTGTAACGTGTATTCAAGATGGCCAACGTGGAGGTGATGTGCAAGATGAGTCATCAATAGAAAAGGCGATGATATGTGTAAGGATCAATTTGACAAGTTTGTTATTCATATATGAGGACAAAATGCTCACATGAAAAGTGGTGGACGTTGGGCATAACTATGAGGGAAATTAGTTAGGATAGGTGTGGAATGAATTGTGATGTTCCTCCCTGGTTCTCTCTCTCTCTCTCCCTCTTTTTTCTCTTTGTACCTCTCTTCTTTCTGCATCATATTTCCTTTCTGTTATTTTTCTTCTTCAATATGTACGGTGACTATGCCTCTTCCTTGTGATTCAACAATATTGGTCGAGTATTGTCTCCATATTTCATCTAATTAACTAGTACCATAATAGAATTATATAAGTTCACCTCTTAAAAAATAAAAATTATGTCACCTCACAAGTCACAATAAGCTAAGAAAATATTTAGGTGAGGGGATGGCGCCATAATCCAAGGTTAGGGCAGGCTTTCAGGTAAAACGAGTAGTTACAATGGTAATTACAGATAATCTACCAAATAAAGCATCACCAAGAATCGTCGAACCCAAGACATGTATTTATCCTGAGCGAAAGGTGACTAAGTGAGCCAAACCTCATTGGCTAAAATTAATCATTTTATGTTTTTATGATTTTTCATTAGCTGTCTCAAAGAACTAATATAGTGATATCTCTTTTACTTCAAGTTTGAAATTGAAACTCAGGCCAAAAAAAAAAGTTTGAAATCGAAACCAGGTTCATTACTTATTTATAATTGTCAACAAATGAGATCAAATTAGTAAAGTTAATCATATATTTTTTATTTCTAATTTAAATACAATAAATTTAGACATATTAACGAAATCATTTCTTTACAAATTAAGATTTTCAACAAGTACGATTAAATTGGACAATAAAAGTAGGTTTGGAGTAGTTGGTAAAAAATGGTGAAAATATGAAAGATTAATATATTTTTTTGTTTTAAAAGGAGCAGATTAAAATCGAGTAAACTAACTTTCCGGTCCCTGAATTTTTGACACGGTGACAGATAGGTCCCTGAATTTTACGCATTGTACTAGCCGGTCCCCGAAATTTGCAAACGCCTAACTAATTGGTCCCTCCGTCATATTGGCGTTACAAAAATGCTGACATGGCCATAACGGACGCTGATGTTTCCCGTTATGGCCACGTCAGATCCCGTTATGTTCCAAAAAAAAAAATTGTGCCACGTCAGATAAATAGCCACACATCAGAAAAGTGCACTTTGCGGTCCCTGGCCAAAACACTCATTTTTATTCCATTATTCTCAATTCTCTCTCTTTTTTATCATCTTCATTCATTTTAGTCCCAAATCCTCAAAATAAAATTGTAAAGTGCCCCAAAAATCTTCCAAATATGTCAATTTAGTCCTTAAAAATATTTTTAAGGACTAAATTGAAATGTTTGGAAGAGTTTTGGGGCACTTTACAATCTTATTTTGAGTATTTGAGACTAAAATGAATAAAGATGATAAAAGGAGAGAGAATTGAGAATAATGGAATAAAAATGAGTGTTTTGGTTAGGGACCGCAAAGTGCACTGTAAAAATGATGTGTGGCTATTTATCTGACGTGGCACAAATTTTTTTTTTTGGAACATAACGGGATCTGAAGTGGCCATAACGGGACACATCAGCGTCCGTTATGGCCACGTCAGCATTTTTGTAACGCCAATATGACGGAGGGACCAATTAGCATTTTCTAGTACAATGCGTAAAATTCAGGGACCTATCTGTCACCGCATCTAAAATTCAGAGACCGTAAAGTTAGTTTACTCGATTAAAATCTAACCCAAACATATTTAACTAAAAATAAAATAAAAGTTGGCCAATAAATAATGAAGGAATGAAATGCATGACTTGTTTTAATAACAGATTTTCACACAAATTAAAGAAGGAAACAGAAATAAGAAACAAGAAAGATATGAAGTGGACGTGAGATTAGCCCCAAATCCATCAATATCATACTCTCTCAGTCTCTCTCTCTCTGTCTAGTGAGTATATCTTTCTCTTTCTAATTTCTTCTCCCAATTCTTTCTGCAATCTTGCCTTTCATTTCCATGGAGCCACCCAACGCCGCCGGCGATGGCGACGGCCAGCCCATACCGGAGACGGAGCAAACTGCCGTTTATAATGAGGTAAGAAATTAAACCGAATAATAATGGACAATGAATGAATGATTATTGTATTGATTAGTACTTGATACAAATGAATTACTCTGAAACAAATTAAACTCCGTAACTTATCTTTCTCTCACTCTGGATTATCTGTAACCTAATCTTGGTGGTGATTGATGAGATGAGCTTCTTGAATGAATCTGGCAGATGGTAATTGCAGCAGTCACGGCTCTGAACGAGAATGAAGGTTCCAGAAGGATTGCCATCGCTAATTACATCTCGGAACACTACCCAAACCGTCCTGACAATTTCTCCTCCATTTTGCCTCAGCATTTGCATACCATGAAGACCACTGGTCTTCTTGTTATGGGAAAGATTGGCTACATGCTTCCTCCTCCAAGATCTGATGATGATGCCTCCCCTTCTTCTAACCCGCGAAAACGTAGTCGATCACCCGAGCCCAAGCCCAAGCCCGACGACCAACCTGGGCCGTCCGATGCGGGCCTCCCTCGGGCTGTAACGGCGGCAACCACAGGCCCATCGGAATCGCCAACTACTCCAAAAAGAGGACGAGGACGACCGAAGAAGAATGCAGATGCAGAGGCTTCTACTAGTGGAGGCAGAGCCTCAGGTGGAGGATCAGGATCAGGATCAGGAAGAGGAAGCGGAAGCGGAAGAGGAAGAGGAAGAGGTCGTGGCCGAGGACGCCCCAAGAAGGTAATGCTTCTTTTTATGGGCCTGTTCTTGCCATCTTCTTTTCTACTGCATTCTCATTTTTCCCAACTTAAGTATTGCTTTCTTAGATGCTTTATTTTCCATTTAATTCTTGCCCGTTTAACTCACAATCTTGATATTCGCTGCCTTCCTTAATTTGGTTTTTCCTGATAAATTCTTCTGGGGTTGCTTGCAAATGGGAGTGGGCTGGGGTAGTTTATGATTTCAGCAAATTATCTTCTTCATTTATGTATTATGATTGTTCACCACGTGAGTGAATCTTGAAGACTAAACCCCCATATTCATTTTTGCTCAAATTTTTACCTCTCAAATTCCTCTTTTCAATTTGCTCACTTAGCTTGTAATATCTTTTGTTATTAATCTTTGTCTTTTTATCTAAGTTTTAACAAAATTAGCGGCATGCTATCTTTAGTTAATGAAATAAAATTCAAACAACAAATAAATTTATAAAAATCTAAAATATTTATGTTAAATTCTAAGAATCTAGAAAACTATTTATCACTACTAACTTTAATAACAAAAAAAAAATGTGTCTATGTGACAATTAACATGTTTTATTGTCTAATAGTATTATATATATTTAGTCGTTAATTTCTGTTTTTGAAAAGTATGTAGTCATTAATTTAAATCATCAATTTAGTTGAAACTTAGATAAAGAGATTAAAATTGATAACAAAACAAAGTGCAAAGAACAAAATTTAGAAAAAATGAACACATGAGAAGCTGAAATAGGATTTTAGTTGGATTTTAAAGCATTGTTCTTTTCTCTTTATTTTTTGGTGATAAATAAATGAAAAATGTGTTTATATATAGTGATGTTTGCTTAAGAAGCCCGATTTCAAAAATAATTAAGAAACCTGATTGCCAGCTAAGCCTATATGTTTGACACAAATTTTGTTGCCAAATCAGACTTTAGAAACTTGCTTGCTGTCTGGCCTATGAACAGCTTTAGTGAGGAGTTATGAATTTTGACTTTGTATAAGACAAATGTTTCATACAGGCTCTATGATAAATTTTTGGATTGTACAAAATATCTAGAAGTTGTTCTTGACTCTTGAGAAATACTGGCTCTATGCCTTGTGATTATTTTAGTTCTTTAGAGACATATGAAATTGCTATTAATTTATTATGTGTTGCCTTGTAACATGTCCTACCTTTTGTGCTATCTAATTTTTTGGAAATTGTTCCCATTTACATTGCATCATCATTTTTCTGGCAACAGGAAGCATCTGTGGATGATGATGACAATGACAGGATGAAACTTCGATATTTTGTAAGTCCGATAGTCTTTTTGTGTTAATGCCCCATTAGTCAATTTTCTGCATTTTCAAAGACATGATCATTCATGCCTCTCTTTTATTATAACAGCAAATACGAATCAGGGGATCTCTTGATGTGATTAAGCCCCATAACCATGAAAGTCCAGACGATGTACTGGAAGCTATTGGAAAATTAGAGACACTTGCAACAATGGACCTTAATGCACCATTAAGTGATGAAGCAAAGCAATTGTTGCAAATATTTGATGAAGCACAGCGATTGCCGCAACAGAATCCAGTTCCTCAATTAGACCAGCCGGGACCATCACATCATCCAGATCAACCTCAGCAACAAAGTTCATCAAGTACATCTGATGATTCAGATTAATGATGGTGAACAACTTGCACATGTGTTTTTCTTAGCAAGGCACACCAGGTAAAAGCTCTGTAAAGCGAGTAGCTAGGAAGTAGCAAAAATGACTTTTCACTGGAAGCGAAAATGACTGTGTCCATTTGAGTTTTTTGTTTTGTTCATCTTCTTAGATGGACTCTGAAGCGATATTGAGAAAGCTGATGATGATTCCGATTTTGATTGGTGTAATATTTGTTTGACTTTGACAGCTTACATTGGTCATATTACTCTATCATACGTTGATTCCTTTTTAATATTTTTTTTACTTGTTCTCTCTCCATCAGCTTTGAGCATGTGTGAGAGTGAACTCTGTTAATTAGGTTTCAAATTTTTTTTTGGCTAGTTATTTTAGTAATTCTTGTGGGGTATTTCTATGAGTGTGAACTCTGTTAATTAGGTTTGCTTAATATTACATAATTGGAGTGAACACAATTAATTTGCACCCCTTGCCGAAGCTGTATGGAGAATACTTGTTAAAACTTAAAAGGGTATTGCAAAATTGAGTTTGATCTCATGGAAGAAGTGAAGTTGTGTTTTTCTGGGCCTCGTTTATTGTTTACCAATGTTTGAAAGGAGAATAAAAATGGATTAGAGGGTATACTCAAGTGGTAGGAATTTGTCTCACTTTAAACTAAACATTTAGAGGTTCGATTATTTATTTTAGGTATAGAATAAATTTAAATCCTCGGGCCAAGTGAGGAAATTAGGTACTCTTATTGATCGTGAATGTGTAATCGTGGTTTAATCAACGGATTAGAAATTTTAATTTATTTGTTTATGTATTGGCAAAGCCTGGTAGTGCTACTAAATTGAGTTAATTCCTGGGCTTCGAAAGCTCTTTATAATTTATAAGAAATAGTTCATTCTTTTCTGCATCACTTTCCAATTAGTCATGGACTTTCATATCGCTCCCAAGAAAATTTACAAGAAAGTAGGAACAATGAAATTTTTCTTTGACTATACAACAATCTTCATGGAAAATAAAATCATCAAACATGTTTTAAGATCATAATAAGCTTATATAGTCAAATGTCTAATAATAATTTTTATGGAATATGGTTGTTTTAGAGCAACTGAATGATTTGGTCTTTGGAAAATATCAGATATTTCAATTTAGCCAATAAAAGATAAAATTACAAGATTTCATCCCTAAAAAATATAACTATACTCAACTTAATCATTTTGTTATAATATTCATTTAAATTGAATTACAAATATGATTTTTGTTGACAATGATCATTAAGTGCAATATTGAAAGAATTCAGAACCACATTAGAATTGTCATTAAATTTGAATTGGTATCTTTAATAAAAAGGACTAAACTGATTCTAATTGAATATTCCAAAGACTAAATAAATCATATATTTTTATCTTTGAGGAATTCAGTTGAGACATATAACATTTTTTAGGGACCAAATTGTTAAAGGAAAAAACTTAAGTAAGGTTTTTTATATGTTTGTTATAAAGTCCCTTCAATCAGAAGCTTAATTTACATTCTCCTATGATTGGTTATACAAAAATGTGTGATTAATATTCTCCCTCTACCTGATTGGTCATGCATAAAACTTTTGTCACATGTCAAATATTTATTGGGGAATCTTATAGCAAACATATAAGAAATTTTACCAAAATCTTTCCCAAATGGTTAAATTACTCTTTTTTGTATATTTATTGAAACAAAAAAATTTGAAGAAAATGAAAAACAAATAAAGGCGGCTCATCATGTAATTGATGAAGAGAATCTATGATGGGCCTAAAATCCAGTGTAATCGTAACGGTTTTATCTTTTGCTGCGGAATCGGCAACTGTTAACAGAATCTGTTTTATATATAAGAGAGCACCACCCATCAAATTAACACAATAATTAATTGAGTTAAGTTATAGTGGAAGCTATGGGATTGGGAACTGCATCACCAGCTATTAGACCAAAAACTCGACCTCGACGACGTCCAAACAAGGTACATGCTTTCTTCTTCTTTTTTGTTTTTTTAACAAATCAGTGAAGACTAGATCCTAATTTTGAAATAAATTTTGCTGACAACAGGGAACATCTGTAGACGATGATAGCAAGAGGAAACTTGAATATTTTGTAAGTGGATAGTCTTTTGTTGTGTTAATCAATATTTTCTGAATTTTTCAAAGACGTGATCACTCATGCCAGCTTATCTTTTTTGTTATAACAGAAATTACAAGTGAAGAAATCTCTTGATGTGCTTAAGCCGTATTATTTTAACAATAATGAAAGTCCACCCACTCTAATAGCAGCTATTCAAGAATTAGAGAGACTTGCAACAACGGAAGCCAACATGAATTAATGTGCCCATTTGAGTTTTATGCATCTTTGTTCACTTTTCTAGATTTATAGACTCTGAGTAATATTGAGAATGCTGATTTATGATTATTAATTTCTTATTGGAGAGTAATATTTGTTTGACTTTGACAGCTTACATTATTGGTCATATTTCTATGTGTTGATTGATTGATTCCTTTAATATTTTTATTTATTTGTTCTCTCTCCATTCCCTTTTTCCCTCTCCACTACTCTGCTCACGATTTCTATATAGCTTCTTGTATGTTCCTAAAATTAACAAATAATCTTTGAGCTTAAGGGCTCTGTATATTAATTTTTAAAGTGAGAAAAGTTAAGAGTTCAAATGTTCAATTTATCAAATTTTAAAACTTAAAAGATATTCTTTGCTTCGGCCTAAAATTTATAGGGCTTTAATGCACTTGGGTCATTTTTATTTGGGCTAGTTATTTTAGTAGTTTTTGTGACGTTTTTCTATGGTTTAGTTGGTATAGTGAAGTTTCTTAATTAGGTTTGCCTAATATGACAAACTTGAAGTAAACACAACTACACAAATGCACCTCTTGGCGAATATTAGTGAGTGAATTTGTGTTTTTCTGGTTCTCTTTTATGGTTTATCAGTGTTTGGAAGGAGGATAAGAATGGGTTTATCTTCTTTAAATAAAGAAGCACTAAATATTTCTAGTCTCAGTTTTTATAAAATAAAAAATAATAATTTTGATATTGAACTATCAGTGATCTCTAAAACAATGATTAGGATGATAAGATATACATCTCATTTAAAATTTTATAATATTAAAAATCTCGAAATGTAAATAATGTTCATATAATTTTGTGAAAATTTCTAATGATATAATGGAATAGAATTATCTTAATAAATAAAAATCACATAATTCAAATAAAATATGAAATTGAATCTAACTCTAAATATATAGATCTAGATAACCAAAATCATATTTATACCTTTTGGTTTTTACTCTTCGACCTACATTTCGATTTTTGACCTTTTTAGAAATGATAAATTATTTACTGCATCACTTAATTATTTGTGAATTTTGAGTGCCTAAAATACTACTTTAAATAGTTAGTAAATATGAATTTTAATAATCTATTCTCTAAGATATAATAAGGAGAAGCAAGTCTCAAATCATGCCACATGGCTCCTACGTGGCATGGGGTCCACTGTCTAATCTGACATGGCTAATTCGTGTTTGTAACGTGGCTCCTATATGGCATCTTTGATTTCACTAAATGCATGCCATATGGAATTTAGTGACACTTGGATTATTTTGCCAACTAGACTTTTCATAATTATTGCAGCCCAATTTCGAATTTAATATGATTGGTTGTGTTATCCATTGATGATTGCCAATTTATTCTAATTTTGGGCTTCCTCTATTCATGATTGGCAATCAAATTAAATTAATTTTAGCATTTTTAGCAATCAATTAAATATATGGTAGAGTGTTTTGTTGTTATTTTAGGTTTAATTGAAAAATCAATATTAAGATATGTGAGCCAGCAAGGT
>QANZ01041881.1:47789-167445 GCA_003254925.1 Chamaecrista fasciculata
TTGAGTCAACTAACGATTTGGTCTCCAAAAGACCATTGAGCAGACAACTCAGTCCCTAAGGAGGCGTTTGGTTCACGGATTGGAAAAATATTCGCGGGATTATGAGCTCGGGATTAGAGTAATCCCACGTTTGGTACGACGATTGGAAAATTAGTCCCAGGAATAGCATAATTTCCTAAAATAGCTCTTTTAATCCCACCATAGGGGGTGCGGGTGACATGGGATTATTTTTTCCCATCCAAAATGACTTTATTACCCCTAATTAATTTTTTCTCTACAAAACCTTGTCACTTTTCATATTTCTCATTCTCATTGGTAGTATGAATTTTTATTTTCGGGTTATTTTGAGAATTATTTTAGTTATGTTTTGAGTGAGACTTTTTTAGACAATTTTATTATGTTGAGAATTATGGACATTGTGTTATGAAATAGTATTTTTCTCATGAATCTATTAATGTTATTTTAAAATTTTAATCTTTATGATATAATATTTTTCTCATAATTGTTTTGAAGAATTTCTACATTTGATAAACTATTAGTTGAGAATAAAAAGTCAAGAGAATATTTGTAAAAGTATTAAACATTTCCAGGAATATGAAAGTTGAACCAAATACAAGATTGTAACAGTCCTGGGAATATTGCAAAATAATCCTAGGATTATTTTAACTCATCCAAACAGATATTTTTATAATCCTAGGATGGGAATGTGATTCCCGGGAATGAAAAAATAATTCGTGTACCAAACGCCCCCTAAAAGATTGAAATATACAGTTTAGTTCCTGAAAGATTAATTATGGACTAAATAGTATACTATTTTAATCATTCAGGGACTAAATTGTACATTTTAATCTTTCGGGAACTGAGATGTTGACTCAATATATAGTCATTCAGGGACCAAATTGTTAGTTTACTAAAAAATTATTGTATGAATGTCCATTATAGTCTCAAAGCTGAAAAGGATCATGCTTTAAAGTGAAAAAAATGTCTTGACAAAATAGTCTAAAACAATTTTAAATTTATAAATATTTTTTTACTTTAAAATTAATTATATATTTCAAATATTTGGAGACATCTTTTAGTTATTTCACAAGTTTATAAAGACTTTTACCTTTCTATCTCAATAATGTTATTTATGTATTCAATATGAAATTAAGGCCTAAGTGCAATTTTGGTCCCTTAACTTTCGCAAAGGTCTCAATTTGGTCCCATAACTTTTTTGTTGCAATTTTGGTCCCCTAACTTTCGCAAAGGTCTCAATTTGGTCCCCTAACTTTTTTTGTTGCAATTTTGGTCCCCTAACTTTTGAAAGCGTCTCACTGTTGGTCCCAAGTGCACTTTTTCCATTCATTATCTGCCGTTAGTGTCGATCTAGCAGGCTGAGTTGGCTAATGACGTGACAAATATGGGTTAAGTGGATTAAAAAATGACCATTATGCGGAGACGTTTTCATGACTTGAAAGTTCACTTGGGACCAATAGTGAGACGTTTTCAAGAGTTAGGGGACCAAAATTGCAACAAAAAAAGTTAGGGGACCAAATTGGGACCTTTGCGAAAGTTAGGGGACCAAATTGAGACCTTTGTGAAAGTTAGGGGACCAAAATTGCAACAAAAAAAGTTAGGGGACCAAATTGAGACCTTTGTGAAAGTTAGGAGACCAAAATTGCAACAAAAAAAGTTAGGGGACCAAATTGAGACCTTTGCGAAAGTTAGGGGATCAAAATTGCACTTAAGCCTGAAATTAATAATGACAACAAACTAAAACTTTAATAGATTTATAAAATAAAGAAAAAAGTCATGTGATTCTATGATTCATAAAGTTACTTGAGCTTCAATTAATTTCTAGCTAAAATGTACTTGCATTACATGAGTTTTAGGAAGTATAAATTACTTTTGAGTTTCAAAAATTGATAAATAGATACTTTAAAGTTTTTAAAAAGTGAGGTTGTTTAGGGGTGTTGGGCAATCAAAATTGAAAACTTTAAAGGATGTGTTTGTCAACTTATTTAAAAACTAAAGGGATCCATTTGTCAGCTTTTAAAACTCAACGAACCTAAAATTATTGAAGTTGAAAGCATAGAAAATTTTTCTGTCAACTTTTAAAACTTCTGAATGTTTTTTACCCGACCTAAAATTCAAGAGATCAAAATACATTTAGCGAACGAATGTTCAATTGTTGTCCTTCTTTGTTTCGAAGATTGAAAGTAGTATTGAGTAACATCATCATGAGGATGTACATCAAAATCATTATTAACTAACTATCAATTTTCATTAGAGATTGCATTCTTTCTTTTGGCTGGCCAATTAATGATGTTAGTATTGGTATCTCTTCTGCTTATACGTTCAGGTTTCTATGTAATGGGTCAGGGTTCTTTTGATGAGAAGATTGTGAGAGAGGATATTTTGGGACTCTTGGGGTCATTTAGGGTGAATTGGGCTTTGTGTACTGATTATACTTCTTTTACTCATATTTGGGAGATGCTGCTTAGGGTATCTATGGGATCAAGCGATATGTATACTATTAATCTTGATTAATTAACTGTTCCTTTTAACAAAAATAATAATTATCAATTTAACATACTATAATATTTTAATATCACATAATAATTCAGAACAGTACTCTAAACAAAATTTATAGCAAAATAAATATACTAAAAAAATCATAGAACATCACCCGTGCATCGCACGGGTCCAAGACTAGTTGAAGAAAAAGCGCGACATTCATGGAAGTAATATAGATGTTAGTTGTCTATTATTTTAAACGATATTATATATAGTTTAAACAAAATTGGAACTTTGATTTCTATTCCAATGGTCTTATCCTTTGTTTATTTTATTTTTTTTATAAGTGACGTCTCTTACGATGGGCACTACAAATATAATATGCTTTTATGTCACATCTACGAGTTGACCCCCTAAATGTGGAATTTTAGAACTAATTAAGCCACATTTCCTTAAGTGAATTTCCTAGTCTTACGAGCTAATCTTCACACAATTTTTTTTTTCTTTTGCCAACACTAATCTTCACACAATTGGTTTGTCATTATTTTACCAAAAATGATATATATTAAACTTTGTTTTAACCAAATATATATTAAACTTAATTTAACGCCATTGTATAATTATAGCAAGGGAAAAAAACAATTACCAATATTGCTTCACTAATGAAGTCAACCCCTCCCATTACGCCTAATTTAAAGAATCCGCAAATGCTTTAGTTATTTATTGTACTGCTTTGACAATTATTTGTTCATGTTAAAACGTAAATCAAGTTTCAAACAAGGAGTTTGAAGCTAATATCACAATTTAAAAATATATTGATAAATAAATTATTGAACAACTTAATTTATGGATGTAGTGCATGTAGATTTCTAATGATAGGTTGAGGACTTGGGAGATGATTACCTGGATAATAACTTAATTTATGAAACCGTTAATAAGATGATATTCAAACTATGGTTTATTAATATTTTTTTATCAAATTAAATCCGAATGATTAATTGAAATTGCACGCATGATTGCTTTGGATATTTTGGCTTTTATTGGATGGAAAGCTACTTGAAATGATTTATCAATAGCTAAATTAAGCAAAGAAATTGTGGAATAAGGGATCATCCTCGTATAAATGGAGGGAAAAAGTGTGCGAAATACACAAATAATAAAAGACTGAAGTGTATTTTTGGTCCTATGACTTTGGCAAAGATCTCAATTTGATCTCATAACTTTTTTTGTTACAATTTTAGTCTCATAACTTTGGCAAATGTCTCAATTTGGTCTCATAATTTTTTTTGTTGCAATTTTGATCTCATAACTTTTGAAAACGTCTCACCATTGGTCCCAAGCTGATTTTTATCAATTATCTGCCGTTAAATCCACTTCACTTATATTTACCTCGTCGTCATTCAACTCAGTATGTCAAATCATCTTTAACGACAGAAAAATGAATAAAAATTAGCTTGAGACCAACGACGGAACGTTTTCAAAAGTTATGAGACCAAAATTGCAACAAAAAAAGTTATGAGACCGAATTGAGACCTTTTCCAAAGTTATGGGACCAAAATTATAACAAAAAAATTATAGGACCAAATTGAGACCTTTGTCAAAGTTATGGGACCAAAAGTGCACTTTAGCCTAGGGAAAAAATGGCTAATTCTTTCACCAAAATCAATTATAACATATTTTTTTCAAGAAAATTAATTGTTTTTTAATGGCAAATGCGGGTCAAACCAACCTTCCTTCCTCAACAAATCAAAAGCCAAGACGAAAAATTACAAAAAGAAAAGGAGAAATTGTGATTTATTCTCATATTCCCTTTTGTGCTCCTTATTCGTTTTGCCTGTGTTTGTGATGATTAGGCAGTGTTTTCTGATCCACAGATAAAGATTAATTCTTCTATGACTAAAAGATTATCCAAATGAATTTTCTCTTTACTAACAATGTTTTTTATAGTTATGGTATGATTCAAACTCAATTATCATATTTTAAAAAATTCAATTATCTACTAATTATATTAAACTTTGTTGTTTTGTTTCTGGACTTTATTGTAAAGAAGAACCACAGTTTAAAATATATAATTCATGAATATGGATCTTTGGTGATGTGTAGGCAATGATGGCAGTGGTAGCTTAATTTAGCTCCTAATTTATCTACACCACTGTTGGATTTAATTTATTTATTTATTTATTTATTAAGGTAGTTGAAGAATAGTGAGCATCCATCTAATTGGGTAGAATGCAAAAAGAACAAAAATGACAATAACAAGGAAAGTTATTTTCTTAATTTAATACCAAATATGTTATCCACGTAATTCAGAGTTGGCCTGAAAAGAACACGTGCCATGTCAATTCTCATTTGTCATGCTCTGCCTTAGGATTTCCACCCAAACGAAAAACTAAATAAAATAATATGATTATGCCCATAACAACAAGGTTTCACAGAACCAAGAAAGTGACTTCCAGCATCACTATTCTTTTTTTTTTTTTTTTTTTTTTNTTTACTAAGTTAACAATTTAGTCCCTTATTTATTCTACATACATATTTGGGTGCCCATCAGGTACGCAAAACCCATAGTATATATATATATATATATATATGGTTTTAAGAGGAGTCCCCGTAATGCCTATTTTTGAGGGCACTGTATAACAAGGACAGGATAGAAAAAGGTGTTAACTTTGATCAACGACTTTTCAATCCCATCCTTTGTAACCTAAAATTAGTTTTGGTTTTGAAGATTGAAGGACTCATGGAGATGAATTCAAAGAAATAAATTTTTGTGAACGAGAAGGAAGTAAACGTTTGAAAAGCCGTGTGTTAGCCTGTTGGGTCACTTTCATCTTATAAATAAAATAATAAAATGAAGTCAAAATCTCATTTTAGTCCTTAAACTATATGCTGAATTTTATTGTGATAATTAAACTTTTTTATTTGTTTCATTAGTTCAAAACATAATTTTATTTGATTTTTATTGTTGTCTTTAAACTAAACACTTAATTTTCTTTTTCTTTTTTTGTGACAAAAAGTGAATTGGAAGCTACGAAGCATGAATACTTCATTTTAACAGCATGTCGCTATCATCTTTTTTCTTTTTATTTGTCAATTCAATTATTATAATATATATGATAGAGAAATTGTTCATATTAGATAACTTAGTTAGATGTAACGACAAAAACGATAGAATAAATAGAAAATAATAGAAGATTAAGAGGAATAAAAAAATATTAAGGATCAAAATATAATTTATTATATAGTTTGAGGGTTAAAATGTGATTTTGACCTAATAACATTAATTATGAAAAGATGTATACATGCCGTTGCTGGCGGCATTAATGGTCAATAATGAAGCACCAATAAATATAAAAATTGAAGCTATGAATCTATCTATATACCTATTTCTATGACTTTTTCTTTCCTCTATCTCCTACTCATATGTTTCTTTTTCTTTTTCTTTACCTTGTAAGATAAACAAAAGGACAAGCTTGTGCACTTTTTGGTGCCCTTTTGCTGCGGCTGTGTTTTCTTCTCTCTCTGCCTCAAGGTTGTTGAAGGAGGAATAATTAAGGTCAAACATATTAATTATAGGCTTGCTTATTTCTTTCTTTCCAGAATTAGTAGTGATTTACTTTATCAAAAGATGGGGATTCTGGTTTATACTCCAAAACTTGGAAGTTGTATAATATATTGAGCTAGGTATAAGACTTTCTCTAATCTTATGAGTATATTCTTAATAACTATCATTAGCCAATTCAAACAAAAAGAAAGCTAAAAATTAGAGTTTGTTGGGTTTGATAATTACATTTTTGCCTGTGAGGAATATAAAAGTTCAAAAGATTTAAGATGCGTCTAAAACAGAATATGAATTGAATTTAAGTGGGAGAATTAGTTGGTATTATACTATTATTCTTTAAATTTTTTGGTAGAAGGTGAAATGCATAAAAAAAAAATCAAAAGTTGAGGAGTTTCCATTTTCAAAGACTAGTGAATGAGTAGCAACTGAGAATAGTGGAAATCTGTGAACAAAATAGTGGTTTACTTATGTATAAAATAAAATAAAATAAAAAAGTTTAAATTTTGATTAAAATTTCAATCAAATTAGACAATTTTTTACTATAAAATGCAAATAATGGTAAAAAATAATATGGTAATACAAATGAATGAAAAGACTATTTTTTCTTAATTTTTATTAAAGATAATTCTGTTGAACACTATTAAACACTAAATATGTACCTTTCTAAATATAAATTCAAATATGAAATCATCTGTAAGAGGCTAATTTCTTTGATTGACAAAGAGTGGCTTTGTTTTCAACGAATAGCAAGAAACACTTCATGTGGTTGTCTCTATACAGTGCCTAAAATAACAGCCACAGAAATATAGAGGCATAGGCTATGGGTGACCAGTAGTTTTAGCTTTTGCTTGTAATAAAAGCATTAATGGCTACCGTTATCCGCGAGTATTGATTAGTACAGCATCAGTCAAAAGCTGGCTAGAGAGAGCGAGTATAGTTTGGTTGAATGAAACCTTAAGCGTCGTGAAAGTGAGTTTTTGCCACTTCCACTTTAAAATCCCATTGTCTTTTAGTTGGAAAAAAATATACATAAAAGCGGTATTTATCTATCACAAAGGACAAAGATTGGGTTTTGCTTGATTCAACAAGTATCAAAGGGGGTGAATGAATTGAAGACTCAAGACCTGAAACAAAAGTAAAGGAATGATTTTTCCACCAAATCTGAGCACTTCACCACAGATTTCCGATTCATCCTCATGCCACCACCAAAACTCGATTTGGGTCTCAGCAAAACACAGAACTAAAGGAGGCAGCAGAAGAAAGAGAAAGTCATTGGTGTGTGTTTTTTCCTACCAAGTTCAGCTTTTTATGGGACAGTGAATTCATTCTCTCCCTCTACTCAACAAGTGGGTCATTTCTTTGTGTGGCCCTACTCGCCCACTTGTTGTTCTCTACTGTCTTAGCCTCTGCATACCATACCTGCTCTTCCTTCTATTTTCTTTAATCTTCTGTTCAAAACCAAACCCCTTCATTTTCTTCTTATGTTTTGTGCCCTCCTTCCAAAGAAAGATCTTTTTCTTTTCTTTCCTCTTTTCTCAATCTGGGGATTCTTGGTGATTTTTGTGTCCTGCCTCCTAAAGGTGAATAGGTGATGTGTAGCATAAAACTTCTGAAATTGCATATATTTGTTGTTTGGGTATTTCAGGATTGTGGGTTCTCGTTGTTGGGTTGAAAGGAACCTTTTTTCTTTCAATCCAAGCATCTGGATCACCTTGACTGGACAACGGCTGAATTTATTGACTGAAATAGGTTTATGATATTCTTTGGATTGGATTGCTTCGATCGCTGGTAAAAAAAAAGGGTTCTTTTGAATAGCGATTTGGATTTGATGCTTGTTCCTAGACAATGGAGAAGTTTATACTTCTTTAGCATTCAGTATCGTAGCTCATTGAAAAGACATGAAGAACATTCTTAAGAAGCTTCATATCATGTCTAATCAATCAGTCGATTCAGAAGGGTCAACTACATCAAGAGGGAACAAGTCCAATGATGGTTCATTATCTAAGAAGCTTTCAAACTCTGAGAATAATAAACCCTTTTCAGGGATTTCTAGTTGGTTGCATTCAGTTGCTAATAGGCAGAGTCCTAGTCAACCATCTTCAAATCTGAAAAGAGGAGAAAGATTGGAACCATCTGATTCAGTGAGCAGTGGTGGATTATTGGATGTTGTTTCTGATTCAGCGAAGCCTGATTCTGGGTCTAATACTTCACGGGATCCAGAAGTAGAGGAAGAGTATCAGATACAACTGGCTTTAGAGATGAGTGCAAAAGAGGATCCAGAGGCAGTGCAGATTGAAGCTGTTAAGCAGATCAGTTTAGGCTCTTGTGACCCTGATAATACACCTGCTGAAGTTGTGGCCTACAGATATTGGGTTAGTTACTTTTTCTTTTTCTCACTTTTTAGCCCTTTGACTTAGGGTTGAAGTCACATTCTCCTTGTTATGATGGTACCGCCAGAAGCAAAGATGATATGCAAAAACAAGACTGATCATTATGTCTAATACAGGCTAGAAATATAGAGTCAATGAATGGGCTAATGGAAGAGACTTGGGCAATCCGATTACTATTAGAATTGTACAAGTCTCTTCCAGTAGCCCATTGACTCAATATTTTCAGTGAAGTGCCTTCCATGCCTGTATCTATGTCATTCATATATGTGTAGATGGTTTTTCATTCTATGTGATGAAGCATGGAATTGCAATTAAAGTGTATATCTCGTGATCAATGGTCTTCCATCTCTTAGAATTCCTGGATTATTTGATAATATGTCTGTTCATTTTTGTCTGAAGAAAATGGATATTAATTGTTCAGAGGACATAATTTTGTTTGTTGGCTTTGTATTGCAGTTCAGATATTTGTCTGCCATTCAGGATTTTCTGCGTTCTGTATATCTTCCCTCAATTCTTTGTGACTTATAAGTAGTTTTTGGCTTGCGTGAGAGGCTGCCTGCATTTTTCCCTAAATAGCTTCTTACTTTCAATCATTTGGTTTTATACATATTGGTAATTTACTAATTTATGATGTGGCTTTCGTGGTATACTTTGCTTGGTGGGTGAGTGGGTCTATATCTATGTAATTCTGAATGTTTTGTGCTCACATCCTTTTTTTTCTTTGAATGAAGTTCTTATTCCACTGTCTACACATGAAGAGGATTATGGTGTACTCAGATTGCTGTATATTGTTAGGATTGTCTCACCAAAAATCCGTTTATATCACTTGGTTACTTGACTCTATTTTGTCTTGCATATATTCCTTTCTAACTTATCTCATATCGTAGATTTATCCGTGCTTCACAGAATTACAATTCTCTTGGTTATGATGACAAGATCTTGGATGGTTTCTATGATCTGTATGGGATCTTGAATGAGTCAACCTCTGCAAGAATGCCTTCCCTGGTCGATCTGCAGGGGACACCGACCTCAGACAGTATCACATGGGAAGCAATCCTAGTCAATCGGGCCGGGGATTCGAATTTGTTGAAACTCGAGCAAAAAGCCCTTGAGCTGGCAGTCAAGTCAAGACCAAATTTTGAAGTAGCTGTAGATAGCAATTTGGTACAGAGGCTTGCCGTGTTGGTGGCTGACTATATGGGTGGGCCGGTTACAGATCCCGAAAGCATGTCAAAAGCATGGAGGAGTCTTAGTTACAGTCTGAAAGCAACCCTTGGTAGCATGGTTTTGCCACTAGGTTCTCTGACCATAGGATTGGCTCGGCATCGTGCATTGTTGTTTAAGGTATCTTTTTCCATCCATTTTCTTTTGTGGTTTGAATCTTGATTAAGAATAATGCTATATATTTGGTTATGGATGCTTCTAGTAACTTGAATAAATTCTTGATAGATGATATCATCAAGCAAATGAGACAATCATGACCACTGCATTCATTGAGGTCTTCATTGTATTGAAGATCTATTAACATTCATATTCTTTCCAGTACTTCTGATTTAACATTATAGAAGTCCTGGGTTTTAAGAAATAATTTTCTTTTGTTAAATGTAGGTTTTATCTGATACCGTCGGCATCCCATGCCGCTTGGTCAAAGGACTACAATATACAGGTTCTGATGATGTGGCCATGAACTTTGTCAAGATTGATGATGGAAGGTAACTTTTACTGAAGTTGCATTTATGTGATGTTTGCAAGTTGGCAAGATTTTCTTTTATGTAATTCTTTTTGCATTATTGACATTGAGGTATGGGTTATTATAAATCGCTTTACTTGTTTTATGTTATCAATCTTCAATTGAGTATAGATGCAATAATACTCAATGCTTTTGTCTCAGATTGTTCTAGAGTAGAACCTGTATCTTTAGTTCTTAATGTTTTGATTTGCTTTTCTTGCTGCAGCATTTGTAATTTTTCAAATGATTTTTTTAAAAGTGATAGTGGCTGAACATTTTTTCTTCTTTTTGTAGCCTTTTTAAATGGGAGTTGCAAAGCCTTATTCTGTATCTATAAGATGTGGTTAATATAAATTTCAGGGAGTACATTGTTGACCTAATGGCAGATCCTGGAACACTTATTCCATCTGATGCAGCCGGATCACATGTCGAGTACGATGAATCTTTCTTTGTGAGTAGTCCTTTATCTAGAGACCTGGATTCCTCTCATGTAGCCTCGTCCAGCAGTGGGGTTGGAAGTTCATCTGAAGAAGCTTCTGACTTTGGGACATTAGACAAAAGAAACAGATTAAAGCATATTGCCGACGCAGCTAAAGAATCCGATGCAAGCAGGCCCTCTACCGGCGAAGATGAGTCAAAGAGTACCTTTTATGATTTCAGATGTCCGTCCAATGTTGAAAAGAATACGATGCAGGAAGCTTCTGGTAGACCTAATTATCCATATGTTCATGCAAGATCTCCATCTTGGACTGAAGGGATCAGTTCTCCTGCAGTACGTAGAATGAAAGTGAAAGATTTTTCACAATATATGATTGATGCTGCCAAGGAGAATCCAAACTTAGCTCAAAAACTTCATGATGTTTTACTTGAAAGCGGTGTTGTTGCTCCGCCAAACTTATTTTCTGAAATTTATAATGATCAGTTAGGTGAGGCTAACTTCAACACTGAAGAAAAAGAAGGATATAAACAGGAAAGTGCAAAACAAGAAACTCTGGTTGATTATAACCTAAGTCCTGCTCAATTCTTGCCTCCTTTGCCTCACAAAGCAAGTCCTAGCAGTCTGCCCGAGCATTCTAAGCCAGTAGAAGGTTTAGGGATCAGCCTTCCTTTTGATCCAAGGGAAGCAACTGGACAGCACAAAGCATCACATGCAGAAGTAACTCCCGTAAGATACGGAAAAAATGTACCAGTTGCTGCGGCTGCAGCTGCTGCTGCTGCTGTTGTTGCATCTTCAGTGGTAGTGGCCGTGGCAAAGTCAAGCACTGACTCAAATATCGAGTTCCCAGTTGCAGCGGCTGCTACTGCTACTGCTGCAGCTGTAGTAGCAACAACTGCAGCTGTAAGTAAACAATATGAGCAAGGAACACAAAGCGAAGGAGATTCAGATGGTGCTGTTTTTGAGCAGAAGGGTAGTGGTCATGGAGAACATAGTGTTTTAGGAGCAAGCTCAGAAGGTGACAGGAGATCTGATAGATCGGTTGGTAATGATAGTACAAAATCTGATTCTGCACTTGATGATGTTTCCGACTGTGAAATCCCGTGGGAAGAGATCACTATGGGTGAACGTATTGGACTTGGTATGAGCTGTACACTGTTCTGTAAGACTCAAATGACATTATAGAAACTGTTGTTTTTATCTGCTTTTGCATATGAAGACTTAATTCCACTAACTTGTGTGGTATATGTTTGGCCTTCAGGATCATATGGGGAGGTGTACCGTGGTGAATGGCATGGAACCGTGAGTTTCTTATTCATGTGACTTTATCAAGTTGTATTATTTGCAACCATTTCAATAGTTCTTAAGCATATATCCTGTATATATTTTAAATAGGCAAAAGCACCTTTTTCATCCCCTAACTTTACATTAATTTTCAATTTCGTCCTTAACGTTTATTTGTTGTTAATTTTGTCTTCAAAGTTTCATATTTTATTCGATTTTATCCCTTGCCCTAACTCCGTCAAATGACTTGACAGCAAACTCTAACATATTGTTTATACTTTTAAGATTTATTGTCAAATGCGTCCCCAAAGTTTGAGTTTATTGTCAAGTATGTCTCCTAAAAATATATTCACATGGAGTCTGCCATTAAGTTATTTGATGGGCTTAGGGCAAGGGATAAAATCTATCAAAATGTGGAATTTTGTGGACGAAATTGAAAATTGATGTAAAGTTTGGGGATGAAATTAAAAATTGATGTAAAATTTGGGGATGAAATTGAAAATTAATGTAAATTTTGGGAACAGAAAATGTGCTTTTTCCATATTATTCTTATATTCATGCATTGTGGATCGTTAAGACCTAGCTTCTAGCTTCAGTTGGACCTTTATATGCAAGTGCTGCAAAATATAATATGTTTTTTTTTAAAAAAATATTTGAATGTGTTCCCAAATAATCATCTATGTTTTCTGCTTTAATGGGTAATTTTCTGTTACGAAGTAGACGTTATATAATTCTAAGTATTTACATGAAGTTGCCACTCTTTGTTCTTAGGAAGTAGCTGTCAAGAGATTTCTGGATCAAGATATCTCTGGTGAATCACTTGAAGAATTTAGAAGTGAGGTACGAGTCACCTTGACTTCCCTACACTGTAATTCCATTTTATTTTTACTCAATTTATGCTCCCAATTGATCAAGGTTCTCTAGACTTCAAATGTTAGAAATAGGATCTGAGATTTCTATATGGTGTTCGTTTTCCCAGTTCCATCCATTAATGTGATCTATATGCTCCATAATGACAAATCACATAGAAGTTTTCTTTTTGTTTAGACAATAACTTTTTTCATTGTACTCTTATATTCTTATTACCAATATGGCATATATCTTTTTACTTTGGGCTATTTCAGTCACCAACATAAAACTACCTTTCCTTTTCACGGCTTCATTTTACATCTCATTTTCAATATCAACCTTTCATATTTATACGCATCATAATTTTCATACTGGGTTTTGTTGATGAGGATGAGTATCTTCTGGTTTTCCCACTACTAATGTATTTTCACTATTTTGCTTAACCTTTTTGCTTATTGCTTGTTTGGGATTCCACACAATCCATTCAAAGAATTAAAGCAAACCTTTTATGGTATCAGCTGAGTAATTTATTGTACATCTTTACTGGGAGTGGTAAGCCTTTTGTCCTTTTAAAATGCTTTATCTTAGTGGTTAAGTTTCAGTTCCCCTCCCCGTTACTAAGGACGTGAAAAACTCAGAATGACTTTGAGTTCCTTGAAGATGTCCCTGAGTGGCATTAGGCTGCTATCATTTTGCAATGATGACTATGAATTTTTAACCTCACCAAATTTTAAACCCTTGGACCTTATTACACCAAATTATCGTGTATCACATAACATAAAGAGGATTTTCTTTTTAAAAATTAAAACCTTCAATTGGACCTATCTCATTACCAAATTAGACGTGTCCCATTAATTTTTTGGTAATCAAGGGCAGTTGGGAAACATCATAACTAGTGAGACTAACTACTTCGGTCAGATGAGTTACATGATCCATTATATTTCAGACTGACTACCTTTTTTGTTTTTCCTTTAAATTTATAAATTTTGACAAGGTTGACCCATGCAAAATAGTCTTGGATATGATTTTGGTATGACTCCTGCAAAACCGATGCAACTTTTTGTTTTTGTGGTTCCACCATTCATATATATAGCCTGATAGCCATATGGTTCCTTTCTCTATTGAGATTTAAGTAGTACTAGTTTTTTTGGTGATTGTCAAACCAGTGTATCTAGATGATGAAAGTGCTTATTTTTCTCATTTATGAATTGCAATAGGTCTGGATAATGAAAAAACTTAGGCATCCAAATGTTGTTCTCTTCATGGGAGCTGTAACTCGACCTCCAAATCTTTCAATTGTTACAGAATTTCTTCCCAGGTAAATTCAAATTCTTCATTTCTTGAGGTCAATAAGATACAGTTATTTGCAAATTTGCCATATTTTAGAAGTTGATATTTTTCTAACAATAAATTTATGGAATAGCTTTTTCTTTGTCTAGCATAGTTTAATTATCTCTACAGTTGACCTAAAATTCTGGCTGAATTGGTTTATTAAAAAATGTGGCATTAGCTACAAATAGTTGAGATGCTTATGTGAAAGTCGAAAATGTGAATCCTGCATGTGCCGACAGCTAACATGTTGTGAGATAAACATAACTGCAAAGATTTTTTTCATAAAAATAATAATAATTAAGACAAAAATATATATAATGATTTATTTATCTGGCATTTATAATTTCTAGTTTATTGTATGGCTAGTAGATGGATATTATTGAATTGCATAAGCAGTAAATACACATGGAGATAGTTGTAGGCACGTATTTGAAAATGTGTTAATCCATCCATCCATCCATCCATCATAGTGAATTGACAAATTGAAACCCAAAAGTTTGTTATGTTTGTTTGTTTAGTTAAAATGAATTACTTGGCAGACCAACTCATGAACCTCACTTGCATGTTTTTCTTTATGTTTCATGTGTATTTGTTGTTTTGTTAATATCCTTTTCTGTGGGCATTGTTGACCGTTCAAGTACTGATATGTAGATGTTTTTTCTCAGGGGTAGTTTGTATAGATTAATTCACCGGCCTAACAATCAATTAGATGAGCGAAGGCGAATGAGGATGGCCCTTGATGCTGTAGGACTCTCTTACCTTTCTGTGCTGCTTCATTAAGCCAATTTATACTTTAATCAATGAAATCTTACTTTTTTTCTGAATATTCAGGCTCGAGGAATGAACTATCTGCACAACTGCACTCCAGTGATAGTCCACCGTGATTTGAAGTCTCCAAATCTTCTTGTTGACAAAAACTGGGTTGTAAAGGTGACAACTTAAGCTTACTATCAAATTACTTAATAGTATGGTCATGGGAATGCTCCATGTTGATGTGGTACGAAATTGATTTTCTGTCAATTGACTAGGTATGTGATTTTGGGCTATCACGAATGAAGCACAGCACATTCCTTTCTTCAAGATCAACCGCAGGAACGGTAAGCTATCACAAACCTTGTTTCATAGGGTCTTTTGCGTTTCTTTTCTTTTTTCTTTTTGCATTACCATTTGTCTGCTTGAATATTTGAAAGAAGACATGCAATTCACTGTAACTCAATAGACAGTTACTTAATATTGTATAATGAAAAATTATGTTTCAGGCTGAGTGGATGGCCCCAGAAGTGTTAAGAAATGAACCTTCAAATGAAAAGTAAGTTCTTTCTTCTTGATATGAAGTATTTAATTTTCTGTTAAATTTGCCTGAGCAAAGGAGATTACAGTTGTGAAAGTGTGATGTGAGGAATTATTTTGATTAGATTGCAGTACTATAGGAATGCAAGATAAATTGATTCCTGTTGGCGTATAAATGTTAATTGACAATTTAACAAATTCACATTAACCGTGAGTATTATAATATGAAGTTGAAGCTCATTGAATTGCTGCATCTTCTGGAGCATTAGAAAGATATTTGAAAATTTCTTTCCACCTGTATGTAATATGTTTTTTTTATCGGCCTTCTCTATTTCCTATCTCTCATTGACTTTACTGCTGTTTAATCACCTTTCATGGTTTATAATGATAATAAATTGAGATTCCATATCCAGGTGTGATGTTTACAGCTTCGGAGTCATATTATGGGAGCTCTCTACATTGCAGCAACCCTGGGGGGGGATGAATCCAATGCAAGTGGTTGGTGCTGTCGGCTTTCAACATCGCCGACTTGAAATTCCCGATGATTTGGACCCTGCCATTGCGGATATTATCAGGAAATGCTGGCAGACGTGAGTGTAGTTTTACTCATTTCATGAAGTTTTCATCCTTCGACAACTATGGGGTTTTTTTTTTTTTTGGTCTGAAAACTATGGGGTTATTTGCACAAAATTGAAAGTTCATGGGGTTTCTCGTTATTTTTCAAAGTTCAGGGGGTCTTTTGCACAATGACCAAAGTTCAGGGAGCTTATCTGCATTTTAGCCAATAAAATATGTGAGGACATAATTTCCCAGCCTCAATGAAATTAGCTAGCTGTTAAAAACATGTAAATAAGGCAGAAAAAAGGAAGGATAAGAATCAATTAGCTTGAGTGGTTGATTACTGGAATTTGAAAGAGAATAGTATAAACACTTTTTTCTTTTGCTTGAGTCTTTCCAGCAACAATTCTTCTCTGTTTCTGTCAGATTTCAACTAGACATAATATGATGTGAATATTTCCAAAGCTTATATACATGTTACTACTAGCAAAAGCCATTGTAAAACCTGTTTGATAAAGTAGTACATTTATCTGTGATTAAGTATTAATATTAGTTATTTCATGGTATATTCCTATGGAGCATTATTTTCTTCTTTCATTGCTGAATAACTGGATATGGCTTTTTTTTTCCCTTCACCAGAGATCCAAAGTTGAGACCCACCTTCGCCGAAATAATGGCGGCTCTGAAGCCATTGCAGAAGCCAATTAATAGTTCTCAAGTGCTGAGATCAAGAGTTGCACAAGACCGATCAGGATAGAAGACAAATTTATATTGCTAACTTAAATCTTTGTTCAATTTACTGCAAAAATGTGAAAGGCAAGTTGTAGAGTATTTTTCATGAGTGTGAAAAAAGTGATTGGTTGAACACCATGACCTAACGTAAATTCTATTCAAGGTTGTGATTCTTTTCACTCTTTTTTTTGTCTGTTTTATTTTCAACAGTCTACAGTGCAGCCAGTGTCTGTCAGGGTTGTACCATTTGTTTGTATAAAATTCTTTTGAAATTGTTGTAATCAATGTCTAAATTTTGGTATCCATATATAGTACCGAAAGTTTTGATCAGAAAATAGGATCGACACTGAATTCTATTTGTTACTTTTTAAGAAGAGACCACGGAAATTGGCTAAATTGGAAGCACTATATTTCATGGATAAGATAGCTTGTAAAGATTGAGCAATTTACCCTTCATTTCATATCTGATCCTTTTATGTTGAATGACGCTTCAACATTATCTTTAAGGTAAAAGTATCTTTTTTTTTTCTTAAATTTGACATTAATTTTTAGTTTTATCTTTAAAATTTATGTGTTGTCAATTTGTCTCTAAAGTTCTACATTCTTGTTAATTTCATTCATTGTTTTAACTCCATTGAATAACTTGACTACATATTCTAACATCTTGTCTATACTCTATACTTTTAGGATTTATTGTCAAATGCATCTCTAATGTTTGAGTTACTATCAAATATATTCTCAAAGTTTAAGTTCATTGTTAAATAAGTGTCTTAATATATTCACATCAAGTGTGCAGTTAAATCATTTGACAAAATTAAGACTTGACCAAAATATGAGTTTTAAAGGGCGTAATTGAAAATTGAGGTAAAATTTGAAAATGAAAAAGGTGTTTTTACCTTGAGTAATTAAAGAAGCAAATTCGGCCACTGCCACCAGCATTCTCACTGCTTAGGCTTTTACTTAGTGAAGTGATTTTGGAAGTAATAACTGAGATTTCTAAACTATCATTTATGACAGGGCTTCCTGTCATGCTAATTAATAATTTGCATTCAATCTTGGACTTCTGTAGTTATCTTTGTGAAACTAACAAGCTTATTTCGTTAAATGTCTCAAGAGGAAAAGTTACTTCTACTTAGAATAGTTGTAGAATATAATCATGCTCTTTTTTGAAATATTATTTCACAAGAAGAGTAAAGAATAAATTGAGTTATGAGATTCTATTATATTGGAGACCATTTTTTACACTTTGAAAATACAAGTTCAAAACTTCAAATTGTAGAACATAAAGCCGCTTCTGGTGTTGTTTCAAGTCACTCAAACTTCAAAATCGCCTACTTACATATGTACAACATAGTCCACGAGGCTACAAGATAAATCTCCCGAGCTCCAAAGTTGAGGAACCAGGAAATCTGATACAAGCAAAACAGTACAGGTTTGTCATAAGTACTAATGACAAATAAACAGGAAGCTTAGATATTCATAACAAAAATTTAAAAAATAAACCTCCCTAAAATTGTTCCAAATCTATGATTTAGTCCTTAAATATTTGAAACACACTTTTTGGTCCATGATTTTTGTTTCAAACAGTAATTACTTAGTCCTTGAAACGTCATCCGTAAAGACTAAAATAGTTTATGTTCGTCAAATAATCAGGGACCAAAAAGCGTATTTCCAATTTCCAAGAATACATCGCAATTTTGGGACAAATTTAAGGACTATAAAGTAAGCTATCTCAAATTTAAAGCATTCGAGTTAGTCTTGTAGCTATCCTATTGAATTTCTCCCTTTGTCACTAGAAATGCAATTCTACAAACAAGAGAATGGAGCTCAGTGATGTAAAACTTACTCAGAATTATGAGTCTTGATGCATATTGCATGGCATGACTCGTATCTGTTCAATTCTAAACCCCCAAGATGTAATTACCAGTCAATCCTCTGATGAAAACTGGAAATGACAACCAAAAATAAAACTGAGATGCTCAGGGTTCATCATTTAATCAAAGATCTATTGGAAAAGACAAGATTTACAGGCATAGAGGAAGGGAAAACACATACTCGAGAGAGATCATGAGAAAGAGTGAAGGGGGTGAGGTTGGCTGGACTGAGCCAATACTGCACAGAGAAGAAAACAGCTTCAGTCTCATTTGACGACGACTCATGCTTTTTATTATCTTACTAGACCTCTAGCGATCACTTCCAGTTGAAGATCCTTTGCCTTATCGCTCTCATTTTTCTTCAGCATAGCATTTATAATTGTACCGAAAGTTACAACATCAGGAATGCAACCATTATCTTCCATTTTTGAAAGCAAGGCCAACGCTTCATCAAGCAAGCCATCTCTACAGAGTCCACTGATCATAATAGTATATGTTTTGACATTTGGATGACAACCTTTAACCGAAAGATTTTCAAATATTTCATCTACATTCTTCAGCCTTCCATCTGCTACTTCTGTTTCTGGCGAATCCGGTCTTCCACCACCTTTGCGCCAATCATAATTGAGTACATTGTCCAAATCAGGCCACATTCCTTTGGCAACTATCTGATGAAAAATTGCAGTTGCCTTGTCAAATTGTAGGGTTTTGCAAAATGTGTCTAACAAGATATTGTAAGTGACTACATCAGCAGGTCGACCACTATCGTGCATGTCAGCAACAAGCTTCTGCACATCCAACATTCTCCCTAATTTGCACAAGCCCTTAATAAGAGAGTTATAAGTAACAACACTGGGAACTAAATTTTTGTGATGCATTTCGTTCAAGAGAATCATGGCTTCATCTACCTTGTCAATATTGCAATATCCATCAATCAAGATGTTATAATTCTGAACATCAGGAACAAACCCTCTGTTGACCATCCCATCAAATAATTGTTTCGCCTCAACTACATTATCAGTTGAACAATACCCAGCTATTAAAACATTGTAAGTAAAGTCATCAGGTTTCTCACCACTTTTCATCATCATAGCAAACAAGCCTTGAGCTTCTACGACCCTTCCTTGTTTACATAGTGCATTGAGCAATATATTATAGGTACAAACATCTGGGATGATGTTTTTCACTGCCATTTCATTTAGAAATTGAGTTACTTCTTCCCACTGACCCACATTGCAAAAACCACAGATCAGAGAATTGTAAGCAACAACATCAAGGGCAATTCTCTTGTCAATTGCCTCGGAAAACAACTTGCGTGCATCATTTACAAGTCCATCTTTACATAGGCGATCAATGACTGTGTGGTACATAACTAGATTAGGCTTAACCGATAGTTTTCCCATCTTTTGTAGCCATTCAATGGCACCTTTAGTTTGTCCTGTTACACAAAGTCCTTTGATTAAGGCCCCATAAGTATATTCATCAGAGTAATATCCTCTTGTTGATAAGTAGTCGTGGAAGTCAAGTGCTTCAGAGATCTTGCCATTAATGCAAAACCCATTTATGATAGTGTTCAAAGTTATCATATTGAGGTGATAACCATTCTTGAGAATCTTTGTGATTACGGAGAAAGCAAAACCCATTCGGTCCATATGGCAGAAACATTTAATCAAAATACTGAAAGAAGCAACAGAAGGAATGAGTCTCCTGAGCTCCACTATTCGAACAAGAGAAATAACAGTGGGGTAATGTTTCATCCTCGCTAATGCTCCTAAAATCTTGTCGATTTCAAAAATGGGAGGAGGAGGACGCAGGTCGAGCAAGGAATTGAAAGAAGCAAGAGCATCAACGACATTGTTAAAGCCAGAATTTTTGTGGGGAATTTGGCGTTGGGAATGCGAAAAGAATCTGGGGTTTTGAGAGAATGACAAATAAACAAGGAAGGAAGAAGCAGTAAGAATAGGAGGCGATTTGGGGATGGCATACCTTGTATTGAGCATAGTCTTCAACGAGAAAGAGAAAGAGAATCTGCGTAGGGTTTCTTGGTTTCGTTGACTTTAGGAGGCACCCCACTTCAGCGGCTGCTCTTACTCTTGCCGGCTGCAAACTGCAAACTTCTTCTTAGGACGTAGGAATGCTTCTTCTCTCTTGTTTTTTTTTTTTTAAATTTTTTTTTTGTTATTTTGTTTTTTTTTTCACTACAAATATATATTCTTTATTTTATTTTATTTATACCTAAATTTATGTTTTCAAACTTATATTTAGTTATTTACTGCTTTTTTCACTATAAATACTTTATATTTTTTAGCCAGAGAGAATTTTTACTTGCTTATAGTCTAACTTATTATTACAAAATCAATGATCTGATCAAATAAACCTTAATTGGATCAATCCACACTTGAACTTAATGATTTGAAGATCAATTGAAGCTATTCGATTTGGGCTCTATATCATTCAATGATCTTGGTTTTTGCAAGTTTCTTGGTAGATGTAATGTTAGATTGTTAGGGGTTTTGAACAGGTGTGGGTTGAAATGGACTCAAGTGTGGTTGTTGATTTGATGCAGAATGGTTTCGAAGACAGATTGCTAGACAACAACAAACGGGCTAATTTGGGTTTTCTGAAGCCCAATAAAAATCTGTGAAATCCAGCTTTAAAGCCCATTCCATTCCATCCACGTAAGACTTTAGTGATATCAATAGTGTTAGTTTATTTTAACAAAAAAAATGGAGGAGCTTAACTCAGGTAATGTTATAGAGTTCTATTTCTCTTGAGCTTTATATAATCACTTTCTCTATATTAAAAAGTGAAACCCGTTTATTTTATTTCTTCTTTCTCATTTAATGAGTGCAACTCACAATTTTATGTGAGTGCAAAATCAGAGTACTTGTGAATTCGAACTCTGCAAATCATATCTTAATAAATGAGTTAAATTGGCTAACCCAATGAATTAGATCCATTTTAACACCTCTAATTTAGAATAAGCTTTTATTTCCCATTCTTGCTTGGACAAATTTCAATTTTGGATGTGTGCTTAGATAGGATGTTTAAGAAAACAATTTCCAGAAAAATTTGAGCACAATATAGCAAAACAAAATCTATATATTGACAGTAAAATCAGCATTTACATTCTGAAGTCAAGAGGACATTAAGGAAGAGAGATAACCATATGGATAGTAGGGAAGTCATTGGCAAGAGAGAAATCAAAACAGTAAGACTTGATGACTGATGAAGAAAGTGAATATAGTCACAAAACCCCAGAAATTGCACAAAATTTTCATGTTGAACAACAATTATATGATGAGGATGATGAAGATAAAGGCTTAGTTTCTGTGACTTGATCAATTACATTGATCTGCTTTCCATTTGGGATACATATAACTGCATCATCATTCATCTTGGCTTCCAAACTTTTCAGGCTACTAACATCATGAATCTTGGTGATCATGTGCAAGAATGCTTCTTCAACATTCAGATTCTGCAAAGCAGAGGTTTCCATGAAGCATAGTCCTTCTGTTTCTGCAAAACCTTTTCCTTCTTCTTCCTCAACTTCTCTTGATTGACCCAAATCACTCTTATTTCCCACTAGGACAACCACCATGTCTTCATTCCCAAATTCTTTTAGCTCAATTAGCCACTTTTGTACACTTTCATAGCTTGATCTTCTGGTTATGTCATACACCACCAATGCCCCTAGTGCTCCTCTGTAATATGAGCTTGTTATGGCTCTGAATCTGCCATTCAAAAACAAAAACTTGTCAACAAAAGTTTCTTTTTTTAGAGTAAGTTCATGAATAAATCTCACAATTTAGCTCTGAAATATAAAATTGAAATATTTAATCCTAAAAGATCCAATTATAATCAACTTAGTCCTTTTTCTATAACATTAAAAGGGCGGCCTCATTGCACAAGGCTCTCACTAGGTGGGATCTGGGGAGGGTCAAGATGTACTGAGTCTTATCCCTATTTTGTAAAGAGACTGTTCATGACCTCTTGGTTACCAGGCATTGGCAGCAACCTTACCGCTGCGCCAATGCTATTAAATAACATTAATTCAAATTAAATAACAAATAGTATCTATTAAAATTTTAACTAATTTTAAAACTACATCATATTTATCATTAAATTTTAATTGATATCTTTAATATAATAATCAAAATAATTATAATTACATTCTTATGGACTAAACTTAGATGTGTGTCATCTATTAGAGACCAAATTATTAATTTACTTTTTTTTAATTGTTTCTTATCACATACACATGGAGCTACTATATATGCACAAGGGTATAGTATAGCATAGTGTATGCACCCATATATATATATATATACACTATTTGTTTGATTGTGGGGGCTTCACATGCATTAATTCCTTCACATGACTTCAATCACTAACTATACCCATTTACTGATTCTATTGTTCAACCATAAGCCTCATCATGCTTTGCCTCCCTAACCCATGATTTACGCAAAGGAAATGGCAAAAAAGCAAGTCCAATGAGTGACCATGTTGATAAGATTCTTCTTCCTCTTTTATTTTATTTTATTTTTTTGTTTTAATGGCTCCTAAATGATTATAGGAGGAGCATGCAAGAAAAACAAAGAAATTTTAGTGAGATTTGAATCAAGTGTGTGTGTAGAGTGTAGATGGAACACGTGACAGACAGTGATGAACATGTTTGTGTATGAAGCAACAGAACACAAATAGAATTCAAGAAATCCTCAATCTCTGTGTGTTGAGGGTCCCACCCATTCTTTTTATCTTCCCCTGTTCCCCACGTAACTTTAGCTTCTGTTGGAAACATTAACTTTTTGAAATGAACAAATCCAAGAGATCATCACGGAAGTGCTTTAGTGAACTGTGTCAATCCTCTATCTATTACTATTCTCTTTCTGCTTTCCTTTTCCCTCCTTCATCTCTGTTTCCTTATCAACTTCTCTTCTTTTGTTCACTAATTAATCATAATTAATCAAACCAACTAATCACGCTGGAAAACTCAAGGCAGATCAGAAAAAAAAAAGGATGAAATAAAAAAGTTAGGATTTATCTAACCTATGTCCTTAGGGCACATTTTAAAGTTTCTTCTGATTGGTTAGTATAGCATTTCATATTTTGAAATCTACGAAAATTCATTTAAAAGATAATTTTTAATATTTTAAAAATTCACTTTACCAATCAAAAGAAATGGCACATGTTAAAACAACCCAAAAGTTAAAATGCACATAATGAACTTTACCATTTGCACCAAAAACTTGTGAAAATTGACTAGATACGGTCTATTTTTTTGTTACAAAAAATTTAGGTGAGAGTAGTACCAATACTCGAGAATACTTTTAATTTGTGTAAAAGACCCATTTTGATATAAATTTTTTATTATTTGTTAACTACTGTCAAATGTAACAATGATTAATTGTAAGTTTTAGTCAATATCAAATATAAGAGGAAATTTATTTTTTGTGACCAATTTTGTTTACAAATTATGATTTAATTCATAAATATTGAAAATATACTATTTGATCTCTAATTTTGTTACAAATGTTACTATTTAGTCCTTAAATATTATTTTTGGAATCCAAATAGTTTATCTTTGTAAACAAATAGTGATAAGAAAGTATATTTCTAATATCTAATAACTAAATCATAATTTTAAGACAAATTTGACGACTACAAGTACATTTTTCTCCCATAAATTGAAAAGGAAAAATTTATCATGAGTTTTCAAAGTTGAGTATGTTGTCTAGATAGGTAACTTTCACCATAAACAATTTTATTTGAGTTACTAAATGTGTAGTAAGAATTCCAACATGAGTTTACTACATTGTGAAAAATTAGTTCCTTCCACTAAACTTAACCACTCTTTTCTAGATATTAAAACAAAATTGTAAGAGATTTCATGCATTTTGAGCAAAGAAATAAAAAGCATTGGTAAGATGTGAGGATGCATGTGCATAGAGAAGTAGAAGCAAGAATGAAAGAGATGGAAAAAGTGAAAAAGTGTGATTAAAAAGTTGAAAATGGGAAGATTTATTAAGGAAGAAAGTACCTTTCTTGGCCAGCAGTGTCCCATATTTGAGCTTTGATGAGCTTATCTCCAACCTTTATATTCCTGTAAGCAAATTCAACACCAATGGTGGGCTTTGAATCCAATCTGAATTCATCTTTTGCAAACCTTGACAGCAGATTCGATTTCCCAACCCCAGAATCACCAATTAGTACAGCTTTGAACAGCAAATCACAATCCTCCTCAAATGCATCACCCATAATAACTAATTATGCAAATGTTATGGAAATATGAATAATATAGGTGAAGGAAGAAAGAAACAAACAAACCAGTAATATATAGGGTGCAAACTGCAAATTAAAGTGATGATCATATTTATACAAAACAGAGAAAGCAAAAAGGCATGACTATATATCTATATATTTAATTTCATGTGAAATCATCGATAAAGACATGATGATTAGTCCTTATTGTTGTCCATAGCAGTGGATGTTAATTATCAACTAAATACAATATCATATGCCATGGTTGCCTCCAAGTTCAAACAAAGGCCCAATAAGATTGTTCCACCTGTAATTTCCCCTTTTTTTATTATTTATCATGCTTGCGTGGCTTTTTCTGATTGGATTTTCATGGCACGGGGTATCAATGACGACATGTGATTTGGATCATAACAATGACATCGATCGGTGGTTAAAGTAATGAGGAACGCTAATGATGCCAAATTAATTTAAAACCTTTGGAAGGTGTGTGTGTTTTGATGTGGCCATGTGTTTTGTGGTTAGATGCCGTTGTAATGACAAATTAAGATGGGTTTAGTGACAAATCACTTTGGTGAATTAGGCAATTACTACTAAACAATGCTTTGTTTTAAGGTAAAAACCCAGCACATAGAACTGGATTTTATTTAATTAATCAAACTTAGCTTGAATTAGAAATTTTCAGACCGTAACTTTGGTGTATGTAGAATAAGGAAATTTGATTCAGACTGTGCATATGGGTAATGCTATCTCGAAGTAACTTCACACCTATCCTCATAGAATCACTTCAATTAGCACTGTTAAACGGGCCGGGCCGGCCCGCCCCGGCCCGTTATGGGCCACGGGCTAAACGGGCCGGGCCGTTTAGGCCCGTTTTTAAACGGGCCAAATTTTTTAAACCCAAGCCCGCCCATTTAGCGGGCGGGCTGGGCCGGCCCGCGGGCCTAAACATTTTTACATGCAAATTTTCTTAAAAAAATGTAAACGGGCCTAATCGCCCCGGCCCATTTAGCGGGCGGGCCGGGCCGGCCCGCGGGCCTAAGCCCGTTTTGACAGTGCTAGAAATGGGCATAAAATAAGACAATCTCATATATTATATTTTGCTTCAGTTTTCGGTTATTCTGAGTTTGGATATGTTCTATATATGTAGACAGTGGTTCTATCCATATCTTTTTGTCAAATTAAAGGACTCATAAAATCTAATAACGGTAATGTATTGAATGGAGAAAATACAAAATGGCTCACATGTATGTTCAGGATGGAAAAATATAGGGTTAAAGGGTCAATTTAGTTCTAAATGTATGCCTTAATATTCATTTTGGTCTATTATATTTCAAAATATTCAAATTGCTCCTAAATATTTGTAAAATGTTTCATTTTGGTCTCAACTATTGAATATGACTTGTTTAGAGCTACGTATTGTTCCCGAAGAATACTTTCTCTATCTAGTTGGGACCAAAACGAAACATTTTACCAATATTTAGNTGAATTAAAATTCTATCATATATAGGTTTTTTTTATTATTTTTAATTTATTTATTTGTCAACGATCCGACTCCAGAACCCCGGTTGAATCATTGAACCTAGAACCCTTCCTTCGACCGGTTCAACGGCCGTCCCGATTTTAATAACCTTGCTAAATTGTATTGAATATTTCAAGTGAGTTAATAATGTAGCTATCACCCTAAATTTGGTTGAGCTAGATTCCTTTTTACTGTCTTCGATGAATGGGGTCTAGCTTGTAATTGAAGAAGACAACCTTAAGACTAGGAGGAACTCTAGCTTTTCCAATTATTATCTCTCTCTTTAAACTTTTTTTTTTTAAGAAACCGTGAGCTCTCGAAAGTTGGACATGTCCCCAAAATGTTTAAGCACTCAGCAAGTGGTGTTTTTATAATTTTGGACGAAAGTCAGGCCCGAAACCTTGATCGAATCAGAGCATAGTTGAATTACTCAAGGTAGACTGGCCCAAAAGACCAAAACAGACTTGGAAAAATAGTGAAGTTTGACCACCCAAAAGAAATTATATATGAAATTTCAACAAGAGACTGAAATTTTAGGGTAAATTCCACTTTGGTACCCTATTCTATGGATCAACTCCACTTTGGTATCTTGTTCTTTTCAAAGTGACACTTTGGTACCCTATTCTTTCAAAAATGTCATTTTAGTACTTTGTTCTTTCAAAAGTGACATTTTGATACCCTATTCTTTGGACCAACTTTACTTTGATACCATGTTCTTTCCCTATTTGTCACCATATTCTATCTTTTTTAGGGTATCAAAGTGAAATTGATCTAAAGAACAGGGTACCAAAATGTCACATTTGAAAAAATAGAGTACCAAAACGACATTTTTGAAAGAACATGGTGCTAAAGTGTCACTTTTGAAAGAACGGTGTACCAAAGTAAAATTGATCCATAGAATAGAGTATCAAAGTGTAATTTACCCGAAATTTATGATCAACTAATAAGGAAAGTTGTAAGGGTGTGCTTGTATGGTTGCCCTGCCCATGTTATCACTCATGTGGATCGCTTGATATTACGTGGATTGTCTCTGATCTCATGTCTTTCTATACTCGCTTACTTTAGGTATGATTCCTCTTCCCATTTCCCATACACTAAAACGACTTTAAATTCTGTCTTTTATTAACTTGATTGTGAAGAACACATCAAAACTCATTTCCTATCATGTTTTCTTGTAAAGACATTCACTAGCGTTTCATCAGAATACCCATAGCAGCATCATTAGAAACCATGTCCTAAATCAAAGAAAATGGAATTCTGGAACTAAATGCAGCCTTGAGAGGAGAAAAATTACTGTTTACAGTATCGATTTAGAGCTCAGATAGTTCCAGTAAAGTAAAGGAAAGGCAGCTTGTTGAGACATTTGCAGACAGAAGATGGTTGGATTGCAAATTGCAAGTTGGATTTTGCACTAATGAGTACACTAACACAACATATTACAAGCATGAGCTGTTTGATCAATCATTGAGTTCCATTAAATTGTTTTTCCTTCTGAGTTATAGGTAAATGCTTTTGAGTTCTGATTCACTAAAAGGTAATATGCAAGAGCAGTTTTCCATCATTTTCAAATTGCAAGCATTATATATCTGGAGTTTATATATTCTAATATTACAGAAAGGCCAATAAAGAAAGGTTAGGCACGTTGCTAGATTGAACAAAACCTGTTAAACATATATGCTGCTTCAAATAAATAAATTTCAATGTATATATTTAAAGCCTTTAGAGTCAAACAGATTCTTCATCTGCATAATATTCAACGTATATAAAAATCTTGCTTGAGTTATTTCAAACTTGGAAATTCCTAAGCCATTTATAGCGGAATTATTGCAAGGCTAATGCAAGATCGTGGTGGCTGTGCAGTGTGCACATGTATGTGATCTCCTTTTGGAAAACGTAGTTTGACCAGCGACTATTCAACTACTCTCATGTGAAATTCTTCCTCTGTCTCTCCGAGTCTCCGTATTCAAAATTTTCAACCCAAAAAAAAAAAAAGTTATTCCCTGCTCAACTCAACGACAACCACAATTGACAGGGCTAAAAATTCTTTACGACTAAGGAAATTTCACAATCAGATTAATCAGTCACAATCACAAATACTCGAATCGTGAGAACAAAATAAAAATTCTACGGATGGATGAGGATAATACATACGAAATCACACGATAGACCAACTGAAATAGTGAAATCATACGAAATATTCAATTATCGCCTTCGTTTGGTCTATATGCAAAGTTTATGTTCAGCACTCGACCACAGAATTATTTGTATAACGGAAACTAAAAAGCAAAGGAAGAGAAACCAATACTACAGTAGCGGCAGCGTTATCTATGGATCCGGAGATATATAGTTAGAAATTGTACGTACTGTCTAGTGTCAACAACTAGAACTAAATGTAAATTGGAATTGCTAATGCAAGTGCTTCATCTACTGAACGGAGCCATTGATAGGATTGTTGGTCATCATCTTCTTGAACTCCTCGAAGTTGACGCTTCCGTCGCCATCGGAATCGACCGATTGGATCATGGCGTGGCATTCCTGGACAGAGCACTTCAATCCCAAGCGATTCAACACCATATGGAGCTCGGTAGAGGAAATTAGGCCATTCTTATCATGGTCGTAGAGGTCAAAGGCATCACGGAGCTCGGAATTGCCGCCGTCGGCGGCGTCGGAGCGACAGAACGCGGCGAACTCCGGGAGGTTAATGAAGCCGTCGTGGTCGGTGTCGAGGTCATCCATGACTCGCTGGAGTTCCTCCGGTGGCACACCTGATCCGAGAGTTCTGAGAACGTTGTCCAACTCATTGACGGAGATCTTGCCGTCGCCGTTGGAGTCAAAGCGGTCGAAGACTTTCTTGAGTTCGTCCATGTCTTGAAGGTAGACGGAGGACTTGGTGCTAGGGTTAGGGTTAGGGTTTGGATCGTTTGTAGCGGCTAGGGATGGGTTCGTCGCCATTGTTAGGGTTTTCTGCTTTTGATTTCTGAGAGAAAGAGAGAGGAGGAAGAAGAAGAAGAAGAAGAAGAAGAAATCAGATTGATTTGTGAATTTGTGAACGGAATACACGAAAAGCGTGAGGCTGAACGGTGCTCTCTTTTGGGATTAATATAGTTGGGATTCGGATTTTTGTTATTGTTCTCTGTGGGCCCCTCTTCCACACGCATTTAAAAATGTTTAAGACAGTTCTTCGAAAATGCCACGTAGGATTTAGGGGGCAAATCAGACATAAACAAGAAGTTTTTCTTAACAAAAATGAGATAAATATTTAAATCATTGATTTCAAAAAATCAAATAATTAATACTTATTGGCCAAAAAAAAAATTAATACTTGAAACATTTTATAAAAGGCTAAACTGTACTTTTTGTCTCATAACTTTTGCTATGATCTCAATTTGGTCCTATAACTTTTTTATTGCACTTTTAGTTCTATATCTTTTGCTTAAGTTATAGATTTGGCCTCGTGTTATACTTTTGAGTTTTGATCTCATATCTTTGGGTCATGTTGCAAAATTGGTCTCATATATTTTGGTCAGATTGCATATTGGTCCCATATATTTGGATCAAGTGAAATTGACATTAAAACTTTTTACAAAAATATAAGAACAATTTTGCAACCTGACCAAAAGATATGTGACCAAAAGTGATACGGGACCAAATTTTCAACTTTTTGTAAAGATATGGACCAAAAGTGTAACAAAAAAAGTTATGGGACCAAATTGAGACATGAGCAAAAGTTATGGGACTAAAAGTGCACTTTAACCTTTTATAAATGTATAAGGCTGAAATTATATTTTTGGTCTGATATTTATATTTGTACTAAAAAGTCATGAATAGGTTTTAAAATGAATATGATAAGTAGGAAACGTAGAGCGTTAAAAATTAATAAAGACAAAGCGTGGGTTAGTACGCCTGAAATAACAGTTTTAGCGATAGCATTAAGTGAAATGATATGAGAATCAATGATAGAGAATTAGAGATACTATACATAATACATGGCACATTGTCATTTTAAATTACAATAATATAATATCACTTTAATCCATTATATATATCCACCACGAGCCTTTCTATTCGTATTCGGTTTCTGGTTCTATTCCAATCGATATTCTTTTGTGTTGTACAATTTTTAGTCAATAAAAAAAAAAAAGAGGGAAATATATATATTTAACTTGATGAATGGTGGTTTCGCAAGTTGCTTTACGTAGTTTTTATAGCGATTATTAATGCTTTTATTAGATCTTGACGTGAGCGATAATGTTTTGTTGAAGGAAATAGATGGATCCATTCCCTTGTTACACGTAAAAGTAAGTAATTCCTACGTAGGGTAGTTTGGTAGGGTGTAAAGTGGGGTATCTAAAGTAAAGGCACATATTCTAATACTTTCAGGTGTTTGGTATGACAATTTAAGCTATGTAAAGTGGATTACAATATAAAGGCATTTACATTACATAGGTCATTTTTCTTTACTTCACATTTCTGATGTAATTCAAATTTACCTAGGAAATTATGGTAGAATTCCTAATTTGCCCTTCTGACTCTCATCTCANTGGTGATTGTGGGAAGGGCATTTTTGTTATTTTCTTTTTATATCTATTTTACTTTCCCTCCCTTAACTTTTTATACCAAACATTTTAAATCTTTACCTACTTTACATTCCTTCAACTACTTTCCTTTTCCTCATAATTTTTCCATTGTAAAACACTTTACTTTACATACCTATTTAGGTACCAAACCTACCCCTAATTTGTAGGGTTAGATACTTAAATGGCCAGAAACGAATATTTGAAATACTTTATATGGAAAATGATGAAAATAACTTGAGAGAGAATTCAAATGTATACAATAGTTTAATAATATATGACATCTATTATTCATGTGACCATAAAGTATCGCAACATGGATAAGTTGTAATTTTCAATTAAAAACATGTCACTTCATTGCTATTGGCAAATTATGATATTTTTATTTTACTGACGTGGACAAGTCAATGGTCGTTTTAAGGTGAATACTCAATAATGAAATTAAAATGTTATAAAAAAAACATTATATTATATTTTAGAATTTATATATACAAAACACATTATCAAAAAAGAAATACTTCAAAACACGAATCAATTAATGAGAGAACGTGGCGCGTGTAGATGGGAATTAATTTGGAATGGTTGAGTGAGGATAGAGAAAGGAACAAGAAGGATGCCATGTGGTATAGGCCATTCCATTTTTGTTTAAAAAGTAAAAATTTAGGTCAAAAACTTATTTTGATTTTGTTCCTTAAAGTTTGTTTGATCAAAATTGGTTTTCTGTTGATTTTTATTTATTATAGTATTAATTTAAAAATTGATTTTATTAAGTTTTTTTATGTTATTTTTAACTTAAATAATTGTGATAGATGACTTTTTGTATATAAATAATTTAATAAATGAGTTTAGTGATAACTATGGAATTGATAATTCTTTTTCATAATTTTTTATTAACTCATTTATTATAACTAAAATATTCAATTCTAATATAAGGATAAAAACTAAATAAAATAACGATGAAACAAATATAAAAATTTAAAGAGAAAAAATAACTTAAACACAATAACAAAATTCATCACAAAGTTGAATGACTAAATTACAATGAGGTTTGAACCAAAAGTTTAAGTGTGACTTAATTCATAGAGATTTACAAAATTAATATTTATAGGCTTAATTATTACTAACAGATTATTTACTAATAATAAGTTTTTTAAACTTATGATATTATAAGTTATACCTTATGAGTTAGATCTCTTAACAATTGAAATGATTTTCCATCATAATCTTCAGGATATATAGCAATTATATGTAATTTTAAAGAGTAATGAAACATTTTGAGATATGAATTGAAAGACTTTGACGAAGCATTATCTATTAATGATTTAAAGTTGGTTAAAGTATATTTTTGGTTTCATAACTTTGGTAAGAGTCTCAATTTGGTCCCATATCTTTTTTTGTTGCAATTTTGGTCCCATAATTTTTGAAAATGTTTCACCGTTGGTCCTAAGTTGATTTCTATCCATTATATGTCGTTAAATCCACTTCACCCATATTTGTCATGTCATAATTCAACTTAGTATGTTAGATTATCTTTAACGGCAGAAAATGGATGAAAATTAACTTGGGACCAAAGGTGGGATGTCTTCAGAAGTTATGGGACCAAAATCGTAACAAAAAAAGTTATGGAACCAAAATTGCAACAAAAAAAAATTATGGGACCAAATTGAGACCTTTGCCAAAGTTATAGGACAAAAATGCACTTTAGCCTTTAAACTTTTAAAGTATTGAATTGGGAAATTAAAATAAAGGTGTAAGGACGAGTAAAGAGGGTGATAGAAATCGCGTGTGGATGACACGCGTTACGGACACGGGGTGGACGCGGAAAGAAACAGGAATACCGGAATAGCAAGTTACGATTTTGACGCAAAGTGAAGTACCTTGCTTTAAGAACGGACATCTGTCCTTTTATTAAATAAAGCCGTGTGATTGACTCTTGATTTCCTTTTAACATGTGTGCCACTTGGATTATTCTCTCGTTCCTTTCCTTTTCTCTTATTATAATTAAGTTTCACTACAATTTTGGTTTACTCTTGTATGTTTAGATTTTTCTTTCTCTGGCGATGTCTTATATGTTTAACTTAATTAATATAATCTTTCAGTTTTAAAAAATTAATGTTAATTTTTATTAACTATACTGATGAAATAATACAATATACTATCTTATATGCGTCGTAAACATGTAATATGTGGATGACCACGTTCATGATCTTTGGATTTCATATCTCAAGTGTATAATATTTCTTCCATAATGCCCATAATTGTATGATGTAACATCCCTTCATTAGTGTGCTTAATGTCATAAAATGTAGTCCTTTATGGTGTCCTTAATGTATAGGCTATAAGTTACATAGCCCTCTTTATGTCTAAAGTGGAGGCTTCACTTTGTACACATGATAGAATGAGCAATGAAAGAATAAGATGATGGAGAATGAGTTCTTGAAGAACTACATCCATGAATCATATAGAATAGTTCCTGAAGAACTAAGTCTTTTTGAGGACTAATTTGTATATCTCATTTCTCTCCTTATTTTCCTTCTTCACATTTTCTATTTATTTTACAACAGTATATCTCATTTTTCTCCATATTTTCCTTCTTCACATTTTCTATTTATTTTACAAAACGTTATCAGCACGAGTCTCTACCGAATTAGAACAAGGTAATTTTAACATTTCTTTTCATCATCCATCGGAGGTAAAAAAGTTTTATTCTTACTTTTGAGTTATTTATATTTAAGCATGTTGATGATCTTTTTTTATATTTAAATTTATTATCACCTTGAAAATGTGAAGATTATATAAGAATGGCCTCAAGCCATATCATTTTCTTATTATCATGAAAATGATAATTTTATCCATTTATAGATATGTGATGAAAAGATAATGTCACATTTTTATAGATCTATAAAATGTAAAGATGCAGCTATTGAAATTAGCTGATAATCGCCCAGAAGGCAATGAGTCAATATATATTGATAAATTATTAATAAAAGTTCTTGCAATTGTTGGAAATATTTTTGATGGCCTGAAGCTATGTTTTTTGTAATGAATAAGTGCATAGAAGAATTGTTCCACATATTGGTAATTTTCCAAAAGCAATAGTTTGGCTAATAATAGCCTTGAAGGCTAATAATTCATATGAGTTTTTTTTTTCAAACTGTATATGAGTTTATTATTATAGAATTGATTATTTTATTATTTCAATAGAGGTATTTTTCAAAATTGGCCCCGAAGGCTAATAGCTAGTCCAATTAATAATTATATAGCTATTGGAAATGATGAAAATAATTGTTATAGCCTTGATATACATATTTCATTTGAGGCATATATGTATTTTTGTATTGATGAGACATAAATTAAAATTATGATGTGAATTGATTTTGAAATTTTTGACACCACATATCTCCAGTAGAGTGATGATGATATGACAAATATATTTTTGTGGTTGTCATTGATGAACATGAAGTTCAAGAATAATATATTTGTATGTAAATATATATTTACAAGACTAATCATTTTTAATGAATGAATATTGATAGAAAAGCCAAAAAGTTCAAAATACGCTAGAAGCGTATATACAGAGACTGATTTTCTCAAAAAAGAAAGAGAATAGGACAATTTCACTATTGTGCTCTATAAGAAATAATAAATTTATAAGATCAACAATTTTTATTTTTCATGAAAGTTATAACCCTAGCAGTGGTTTTAGTACCAAGAACTTTCATTGAATTTAAAGAAATATTTGAAGGGATATTGAAAATTCATATGGCCTGAAGCCATCACCGTTTGATAAATTTAGAAAATGAAAAAGTGATTATTGAAAGCAAATGTATGACAATGCCCTGAAGGCTATGAGTTAAGGTATTTTGATGAATTATTAACATAAATTCTCAAATTGTGGACTATTTTGATGAATTATTATGAGTTGAGGATTATTAAATAAGAGTGATTAAAATCACATTTTATGAATTGTCGACATCGGATAATTGGCCAAAAATTAAATACAGTGAGATAATTCCCCTAAGTGAATATTAAATTTTGGACCAATAGTCCAGACACCAGAAGATGTCAAAATTTGGACCAGCAGTCCTGACAATATTAGAAGATGTTAAACTTTGGACTAGCAATCTAGACACAAGAAGTTGTCAAATTTCTGACCAGAAGTCAAGGCACTAGAAGTTGTCAAATATTTAGACCAGTAGTTTTATCACCTGAAGATGTCAAAACCTATAAAATATAATTGAGTTTTTATAGGAAATAAATAAATTTGTATTAACTAAATGTAATGCACTAGCAGTGCAAGATTTCTCATATGAAACGTGAAATGAGGGGAAGATGAATTTATGGATCCAATCAATCGGATTTCATGAGTCTTGGGAAAGACTTGGGTATATACCAGATTGAAAATTATACTTTTTTTTTTTTGGCCAACCCAGATTGAAAATTATACGGTAACGTTATTTGAGAATGATATATTCATGAGCAAGAAATTCTTGAAAGATTTGAAATGCCTGAAGCATACAATTTAGAGGATTTGAAATGCCTGAAGCATACAATTTATATATGCAATGTTAGCATTATGTTATACAATGTTTAAAGCATGCATATCTAAATAAATTTTTATATCATGAAAAGAGTCATGAATTATTTTTGTATTTTGATCGGTAACTTATTTTTTAAAAAAAAGAAGAAGTGATGATATTAATTTTTGAAAAAAATAAAGAGGAAGAATTGATAATATTAATTTCTGAGAATTTTGAAAAGATATTTTTTTTTCTTAATGGGATTACAGTAATTTTACATTGATCAATGACTTTATAAATATTTTGTTTATAAAAAATGTGATTGATAACTTGTACGAAGAAAATACAATATATTGTTGAATTTATTATTTATTATTTTGTTAATTCTTTATCAATAAGAATATAGTGGAAAGTAAATAATTTTAGTATCTTATCATATTTTTTATATCAATATATTATACTCACAAAAGTGAATACTATTCTTCTATGTTATGTTTGACAATATGAAATTAAAAGACTTTTATACATTAGAGTTATGTGAAATATGAAATTAGTTTTATATGTTATGTTAATGATTTTATGTTAAATGAATATCTATGGAGTATATCATGTATACGTGTGATAAGTATATATAATTCAATATCTTCGAAAAGGCAAGGAATAATCAGCTCATACATCTTGAAGGTGAAGTACAACACATTTTGAAGATGAAGTGAAATTTTGAGGGGAATTCATATTTGCAAATAATATACTCTTTTCCCTTCGCTAAGTTTTTGTCCCACTGGGTTTTACTTAGCAAGGTTTTAACGAGACATCTATTTGTAGTGGAAAAATTATGAATAATGTACTCTTTTTCCCTTTGTTAAGTTTTTATCCCATTGGGTTTTTTTTAACAATGATTTTAATGAGGCATATATTCATAATGTGTGGTCATCCGAGGGGAAGTGTTGTAAACATGTAATATGTGGATGACCACATCCATGACTTTTGTACACATGATAGAATGAGCAATGAAAAAATAAGATGATGGAGGATGAGTTCTTGAAGAACTACATCCATGAATTATATAGAATAGTTCCTGAAGAACTAAGTCTTTTTTAGGACTAATTTGTATATCTCATTTCTCTCCTTATTTTCCTTCTTCACATTTTCTATTTATTTTACAACAATATCACTATTTTTTTTTTTAGACTATCTATTATGACTTTTAAAACTGAACAAATGTTTGTCTTATATGAGAAATATAAGCATAAGGGTTATATAAAACCTTCTATAATTTTGCTATTAAGATAGTTATGAAAAATGTTTGGCCAAAAAGAAAGATAGTTATGAAAAATAAGAAACATGATACAAACATTTTACACGAGTAGTAATGCGAAATAGATAATATAAAAAAGAAATTGTAGAAGTTTAATTTATCATATCATAATTAGTGATCTTAATAATAAATACGTAAATAATATAAAATAATTCTCAATCGTGTAAAATCATAAGTCACTAAACTATTATATAATCGAAGAGTGTTTTTTTTGTTACTCAAGGTATTCCTTAGCTCGATAGGTTAAGAACTAATCCTCCACAGATCTGAGCTCTATTTAAGAGTTTGTCACTGGCCAATTGGTTGCTGACTTGTTGTATACACAAAGTGGGATTCGAACCCTCGCCACTTGCTTAAGCGACCTAGTGAGCTAATCACTAGACTAATCAAACTTGATTTAATCGAAGAGTGTTTTAGTTTTGATTGAGTTAGCTTACTTTTTAAATTAATATTTCATTATTCTATAAGTTATATGTCAAACTCTTCTATTGGTATAATTAATGACATTAAAAAAAATTTATATTAATTGTATAAAACTTCTAAAAAATCAAACGGGATTAAATTAAGCCTACGGAGTTAGAAGGAAACTTCCTTAGATTTTAGACTCCATATTAAACTATATCAAATAAGACAAATTTTGAAATGCAATTGTCTCACCTCACTTTTTTTTTTTGTTTAAATAAGAAAATCCACAACTAGGAGTAATGATTAATCTCTTATTCGCAAATTATCTATTTAAAAGTAAATGATTGACCATAAAATCTTTTTTATATCTAAAAAAATTTCAAATCACACTGTTTAAGAGGTTAAGTGAAGAACAACTAACCTATGGTTTCTCCACAGCCATTTAAATATGCTATTTATAAATAAAAGAAGCCTTTTTTTATTTATTTATTTTTTTTGATCAAATATTTTTGTAAAATTATTTTTTTTGATCAAATAAAAGAAGCCATATTTAAAATATTTTTGTAAAATTATTTTGGATATTTATCTCAATGATTTTTTTGGTCCGGGTTTTTTTGGACACAAGTTTTTGGCCCAGAAAAGAGAAGGGGAATTTCAAACTTGCTTGAGTTAAGGTTGGGCTTGAATGACAAAAAAAAAAAGGTTGGGCTTGACCTTACATTTATTTAATTCCAGTACAGGTTGACCCAAGCCTAGCCCCATTATTCATGTCGACCAAATAAGGCGAATTTGATGCCGCCCCATGAACCACAATTTGAAACTTTTCCATATTAATGTATTAACAATTATAAAACATGAGTGACAATATTGTCAATTTTCCAAACTATTGTCCTGACTTTACAGAGCTTTTCCCACCATCTTCTTGAATGGAATGGAACTTTTTCTCCTCACCTCATCTCTTAAACTTGCCTTCTCATTTTCATGATAAAAGCCAATTCATTGTCGGCTTCACATTATCCAATGCAAAAATAGATCCCTGGTTACGTTTGTAAGAATTTTAAATTTTTAGTCGCCAAATTATACGCACAGTCCAAACACTTGCAGATAATAATTTAATTGATAAATTAACTTAACTCTTGAAATCACAATTAACATATCAAGAATGTGATCAATTACACAGGTAAAGATTGACCACAGCTCCTTATCTATGACTGTCAATTATTCTATCAAAATTTAAATTGGATTAGAGATTCAGTGTATGTATATAAGATAAAACTATCTAATTAAAAATCCAGTTATATAAGATAAAACTAAAACATATTTAATCAGATTTACAAGCATAAGTTGCCAAAAAAAAAATTGTAAACACAATTATATGTTAGGGTAAATTACACTTTAGTATCTTGACAGATTTCACTTTGGTACCTTTTTTTCTTTCAAAAGTGACACTTTGGTACCTGTTCTTTGCACCATTAACATTTTAATACCATATTCTTTCAAAAGTTATATTTTGGTATCATATTCTTTGCACCGTTAACACTCTGGTATCCTATTTTATGGACCGACTTCACTTTAGTATCCTGTTTTTTTAGGATTTGTTACCATGTTCTATCTCTTTTTAAAGGGTACCAAAGTGTTAATGGTGCAAAGAATAGAGTATCAAAATATCACTTTTTGAAAGACAAAGTACGAAAATGTTAACGATTTACAAGTAAAGTATAATTTACCCTATATATTAATTAGATCATAGTTTCATACATTCAACCGGCTTAAATTAAGATCAAATACTAATTAAACCCAATAAAATACATTTTCAACAAGGTTCTCATAGATTCCATTTTTGAAGGTCAATCTTAGTCAATTTAGGACAAGAATAATAATATTAGACAATATAATCTTATAAGCATAGTGATACATACATAGGTGGTAGTAGAATGAACGATAAATGGAAGAAATATTTCAAGGGCGGTGAGAAGGGCAGAAAGTAAGCAAATAGTTAGCATTAGTACAAGTCGCAATGCTAGTTGGGTCATCATAAGCATAAGAGTAAGCCTTTGGGCATGCGGTTTTGAAAATCCTAGAATACGCCGTGGGCTTACAGGCCTGTGGGCTTCCATAGCTTCCCGTACAACAAAACCTCGCCGAGTTAAAAGCAGAACACGCACTCTTACAAGCCACCACGCGCCTCTTGTCGCGTGACCTCACTTGCAGGCCCGACGGGCACATAACATTCAAGTCTTTCACACACCCAGCGTTACTACATTTTCCAGATCCCTTTAAAGGCCTTATTGAAATCGGAAGATTGTAGCCGTCCACGAGACTCACGTCGTAGAAATCTTGTTCTTTCCCCATCGTGAACTCAGCCAGTGTCGCCGGAGGTGTGCCGCCGAGCCCGTTGCAGAAGAGGGAGCCGCCGCAGTCTCCGGTGGCGCAGTGGCCGCGGCCGGCGGCGTCGAAGGCGCAGCCGTGGCGGCCCCAGAGGCGGCCCGACCAGAGAGGGGGGAGTTGGAGGGAGCGGGCTTTGTTTGGAGGAAGCTTGAAGCCTCCACAGGCTACGATGGGCTTTCCTGCACTGGGCTGAAGCCCGGGCCAAACTGGGTGGGGGCATTTGTTGTGGAGGATTATTGTTGTTGCTGACACTTCAAACACTGTTCAAATCAGAAGGGCAAGTGGTTAATTAGTGTATAAAGAGATTCAGTGATTGATTTCCAAGTTGGAGAATGTTATGAAATAGTAAGAACAGAAAATTTGGGGAAACTGAATCTGTATATCATTACTGAGATATTTATAGACTAAATGTAATGACTAGTTAGCTCAACTAATCAGAGAACTAGTTAAAAACTAATTTCTGTTACTAACTGACTTAGTTTCACTAACAGAGAGAATGAACAACAAGTACCTGAAATGTGGGAGATGATGAGGAAAAACAGGGTGGTGAGGAACATTGTGAAGAGTGGATTCGGCATTGTGGGTATGAACTATGAATGAAGGGAAGAAACTGAGAAAGGGAGTTTCAGATAATAATAATGAATACTGAGATGGATTGCTCAATTTATGTGTCTCTTGTGCCACAGTAAATAATGGCTTTTTATAGAGAGAGAAAAATGGAGGTTGATACCGGAAAAGATGGAGTATGATGAATTATGAGTATATGGGTCATTGGTGTTAGCCTTTTTGTTTCATTTCAACTTTGTGTATAAAAAAAAAAAAAGTTCCATTTCAATTTTAAACCGTTTACTCTGAAATGTGATTCGAGATTCTGAGAATCATAATTCAAAGTGTTGAAAATGAAAATATGTTGTCTCTGCTTTTTTTAAAAATAATTGACTTTTTTTCTTATTAAAAGCACAATGGCGAAGCCGTATAGTAGATCTTTTTAAAATATATGCGTTAATTAAAAAAAATGTATGCAAATATGAGAGTTTTTACACATTTTAATTTTTAACTAAAAAAGTGAAATAATAAAGAGGAAATTTACTATTTGGTCTCTCTTTTTTCACAGTTTCAACTATTTGGTCCCTGAATTTTTATAATAGACTATTTGGTCCCTCAAAAATTAAAAATGTGAACTATTTAGTCCCTAATTTATCATAATCGTCAACTATCAGACACTAAATGCTTACATAGCACCGTTAAATGTCACTTTGGCATTCGAAAAACCTAAACTAACCAAACCGGACCAACAAACACAATTAAATCGACTTAAAATTTTCATAAGACATAAACAATTGAATCATTTCCAAATCTCAAATCTTAGATAGTCCCAAATAGTTAAATATGTGACATTTAACGTGTTATATGTGCACTTAACTGTCAGATCATCAATGTTAGTAACGAAGATAGGCTACAGGGACTTACGAGTTGACATTTCTAATTTTTAGGGACCAAATAGTCTATTTCGAAAATATAGGGACCAAATAGTTAAACGGGTAAAAAATGAGGGATCATATAATAATAGGTTTCCTCAATAATAAAAAATTTTACCGGGGAGTGTAGTGGGACCAAGGTGCTCATGTCCCGAGGAAGAGTGTCAGAGAGTTTGTCCTGCGATGCACAATGCAACAGATTTTGCAGATTAATCCTCACTTTCCCACAAATTTCAATTTTGCTCATATCAAAACTTCAAATTTTACAAAATCTCTGCCATTCCCTCAAGTCTCACATCAAAACCCATTAATATTCTTTCCCAAAGCCGCAGGCTAGTGCCTAATGCTAGCTAGCATAGCAGACTACCTGAGTCCGGAAACATTGCATTGTATTGTATGATGTCTGTACCTTCAACTTCAAAGCTTGTTGTCAAAACAAAAAAAAAGTTCAGAAACTAAAAATAAAAACTTTCAATGGCGCGTCAAAACCACGCTCCGAACACGAAGGTCACTGGGCGTGTCCTTGAGATACACAGTAATATAAACCGCTTTGGCTACGCACTACACAGTCTTGCCTGGCGCGCAGTACAGATGACAAGCCCACGCGCACTGCATACGTTGTCCATCACACAGTACGATTTGACGGTGATCACATCAGATACCCCTTTTAATTTTGTTTACATATTCTAATTAATAAAAGTAAATTAATAATTTAATTTTTTAAATTTCGAAATTAATAATTTAGTATTTAAAAAATTAAATTGTTATATTTATTTGTTTTTATGTGTAAATCAACATTTTTTTGTATAAATTAAATAATATATCAGTTTAACATTTCAAAGTCAACATTGATTGAGTTGATAATGAGTCAACTCATAACCTATAAGGTCGTGAGTTTAAATCTCACTGCCGATGTGAGGGTCTTATTGATAGACGATTTGTAAGTACCTCTGTAAGCGCTCGTAGAGTCTGAAGACATGTTCTGACTTTAGTGAGCCCTGGGGCCTAACTCACTAGAACTCTTCAACAAAAAAAAAAAGTTTTACTTGAGGGAGAATTTGACCTGAGGAGTTGAAAGATTCCTTTTTTTTCTCTCTCTTAATCTTTGGAAATGGTTTTTGAGTAGTTTGAAGCCTGCCAAAAATTGGAGTTTTGATCGGTGGAGTACTACTTTTGGAGTCATGTGTTGGTTGATCTGGAAGTGGAGGAACAACATGATATTTGATGAGAATTGGGTTCAACTTGTCCAATTTCAGGAAATTATTCAAAAGTTGGTAGATTGGGTTGAGAATGCGAATCATGAGAATGGTATGGAATTACCTGTACGAGTTTTTTGGCCTAGGTTGATCAGATGGGAGGCACCAAGTGAAGGTTGGATGAAGATGAATTCTGATAGGTTTCGGTATGTGACCTCTAAATTGGCTGCTTGTGGGGGATTGATACGTGATGAGAATGGTATATAGAAAGGGGGTTTTGCTAAAAAACTTGGTGTTTGCTCTATTCTTGACGTTGAATTATGGGGAATTTATGAGGGTCTCAAACTTGCTTGGAATTTGGGATACCAATATATTATTGTTGAATCTGATTCTCTCTCGGTCGTTAGTTTGATAAATTCTGGTGATGCTTTGAGGAGAAGTCGCAGCGGGTTGTTGTAGGTGATTGAAAGATGGAAGGTTAGAGATTGGAGAGTGGTTTTCGTTCATGTCTGTCGTGAAGGTAATAGAGCGGCGAATTGTTTGGCTAGTGTTGCGATGGAGATGGAGTAAGTTAGGGATGTTTGGATCGAGCCACCTAACTCTGTGGGTTTAATTTTGTTTGAAGACTTGTTTGGGCCCTTGTTGTCCCGTAAATTTTAGCTTTTACTTGTTGTTTATTTGGTTTGATCTTTGTGACCTTTTGCTTCAAAAAATAAAGAGTTTACAATTTTATTTTTTAAAAATTTAAATTATATATTTTCATCTTGATTAAATTATTAATTCGATAATATTTTAATAATTAAATTTTAAATTTTATTTGATTACTATTTGTTAGTGTGTTAAATAGGAGGTCATATAGGTAACAAGTTTTAAATGGAAAAGGATATAAGAGAATAAAAAAAAAATAAATAATAGATTGTCGTTATGTAAATAGTGACGCAGAAGATCAGTGATTCATCATCATCACTAATTGATCCACATCAANTTGCAATTTTGGTCCCTTAACTTTCGTAAAGGTCTCAATTTGGTCCCCTAACTTTTGCAAAGGTCTCAATTTGGTCCCATAACTTTTATTGTTACAATTTTGGTCCCCTAACTCTTGAAAACGTCTCACTATTAGTCCAAAGTGCACTTCCAAGTCATGAAAACGTCTCCGCAAAATGGTCCTTTTTTAATCCACTTCACTCATATTTATCATGTCATCAACCAACTCAGCCTTTAGATCGGCACTAACGGCAGATAATGAATGAGAGAGAGAGAGAGAGAGAGAGAGAGAGAGAGTTCGGCCCCTTCACCTCCCGACGTTTCACCTCCCGAACAAAATCCCACCAGAAGCTACCAATCTCTACCCCTTCTCCAACACTTTCCGTTACTACCCTATCCCATCCGGTTCGGTTCCTTTGAATCGAATCCCCATAACACCTCTGTACCATTAATAAACTACCCCATCCGTTTCGGATCCTTTGTTTCAAACACCCTAAATGCCCCTGAACCCCCTTCTACCAACCCCATCAGTCTTCTTTCTCTTCCCATCACTGTAACCTCTAGTACCCACCCCATTAATATCACTTTACCTCCTGATGTCGTTCAGGAATCCTGCAAAATTTGGCGCAATTGCTTGCTTATCAACAGAGGAGGCCTGGACGTTGATCCTGTTTTACTCCATCGCAAACTTAGCTTTTTGTGGAAAATCAAAGGCTCAATGCAATTGACCCCGATGGCTAATGGCTTCTCGCTGCTATCTTTTGACCTACCGGAAGACAGATACAAAGTCCTCCTCAATGGACCAACCATCATTTTTGGCCATATCCTCTCTATTCGTCTATGGGAACCTCGATTCAACCCAAACTCTGCCTCTATGGATGTCTTTTCCCCTGTTTGGATTCGCCTCCACGGTCTCCCCACTGAATTCTACGATCGTCGCCTTCTGGTAGATATTGGCAACGCTTTAGGATCCTTCCTAGGAACGGATGATGCAACCCATAACGTCGTCAAACTCAACTATGCTAGAATATGCATCCTCAGGAATCTGTCTCTCCCCTTACCTTCTGATCTCAAGTTAGATGGTTTAAACCAACCAGTCTCGTTTGAAGGAAGTGTAGGATTCTGTGCGCTTTGCCACAACATTAACCACCAGGCGCACCTTTGCCATTTTACAACGGGGAAGTTTTCGCCTCGCAATCCGACGCCGGTCCTATCGACCGGCCATCCTCATCAACATCGACCGAACTTGAGGGCTCTTCCCTCGAGACAGAATTTGAATTTGAACAAGGATAGGTCTAAAGGGAAGAACCTTCTGGCTCCCCAGCTCTCACCTGACCTAAACCATACACAAAAAAGGAAACCTCTCAAGCCCTCTCCCTCTACCCGATACGAATATAAGTCTTATGGTGAAACATCTACATCCAGATCTCTTTCGCCTTCGCTGTCTAGTCAACCAGTGGGCCCCAATCCTAACCTTTTAAGCCCACCCATCCCTGAGTCTGAAAAAAGAACCCCCAACCTTTCTCTAGGAAATTTCGGGACTCAGTCAACCAACCTTGACCTTTCTTTTGTCAAGGATACCACTTTACCACAAGAGTTGACTCCATTCATCTCACCAAATACCTCCACATCATCTCTCTCAATACCAGCTATGTTCCCGAACATCGAGAAACCCACTAAAACCATCCTTTTGTCTGCTTCCTCTGCACCACTAGTTTCTCTACCCCCCCCCCTCTCTCATACCATCGACACAGCTAAACCCCCGAACATCGAGAAACCCACCCAAACACACAAACCCCTTCGTCTTTCACATTCTCAGCTCTCTAATCCTAATCACCCCTCTTCTGATATCGCAGAATCCTCCTCTGTGATGCCGTGTGAAGACAACCTTCCCTTTTCGGTCTCAAAACAGGATGCTTTTTTATCTCGCAAACCTAAATCCTTATCCCTTAAGCTCAGTCCGGTAATTTCAAGCGAGACCCAAGCAACCAAGCCTACTTTCAGTCTCGATCTCACATCTTTCATTAGAAGTATCCAGATGACTCATCCCATTGAGGTGCTCTTTAAAAGCATAACCCCTGAGTCTTTTGAAACACATCCCCATCCCTGCGCTATCAAATATCCAGAGCAGAATCATACCCCTCATACCCACCATGCCTCGTCTCACCTTGCAAATGATTGCCAATCGTCGCCGGAGACTCCAAGAGCAAAGAGAGCGCCTCCAGTTCCGACTGGACCAACGTCAACGCTATGCCTACAGCTCCAAGACTCCAGTCATTGTACCAGGCCTAGGCCACTTCGAAGGATCGTTCATCCAAATACCGCCTCCGGAGAACCTCAACTGGCGAAACTTTTTCTCCATAGCTCAGCTGTTCAATGCGAACCAGGCACGGATAACATACCCTATGCATATTTGGGAGAATCTCATGATAGGAATGACATCCCAACAACCATGGCTCTCGACTTGGGCAATGCTGATGTCCAATGCGCAGTACGACAGACTAACGGGGGAGGAGATCAAATTTTACATGCTAGCTCTGAGATCGAACGGCCTTTGCCTTCTCCTACCTCCTGCCATGATAACCAACTTCTCTCCAGCACCCTACCAACACTTCTCACCTCTGGATCCATCCCAAATGGTGACCGCAGAGTTTCTGAGACAGGGAAGGATAGACCATATAGTCAAGGGACACAAACTCAACGGGCTCTCAGTTACAACGAGCTGGGGTCTACGCACTATAGACGCATGCGTCACGCCCTCACTGCAGCTAGGAACGGGGTTCCTAGACTACAAGTTGATGTTTAACCACATCCGTGACTGGGGAACCAATGGCCCCTCTCTTTGGTTCGAAGACTCCGATTCAGAGGCTGAGTCTGACCGTACGGGTCAAAACTTCACTGATGACCACATTATCATGGAACCACTCAAGATTCTAGCATGGAATGCTCGTGGAGCAGCGAGCCAGGAGTTTCGTAACACTTTTGGAGAGCTCATGGCCAAATACAAACCCAATGTTGTCTTCATCTGTGAGACAAGAGTGGGAGGACGTCGAGCTGAAGCTATTATGACTTCTCTGGGACTGCCGTGCTCGGTTAGAGTTGATCCTATGGGTTTCTCCGGAGGTCTCTGGCTGCTTTGGAACAACGAAAATGTCAAGATTTCGATCCACAGCCAGACTTTCCAGGAGATTCACGCTACCATTGAGGTACCAAACCATCCCATCTCTCTTGTTTCTTTTGTGTATGCTAGTCCACATCGTGATAGAAGGGCGTTACTTTGGGAAAACTTAAAAAATATTGCTGATTCTGTCTCTTTGCCCTGGCTAGTTGGGGGAGATTTTAATGACTTTGTTTCTTCTGATGAAAAGTGGGGGGGTAAACCAGCTTCTACCTCCAGAATGAATTTCTTTCAAAATGCTATCTTTTCATGTGGTCTGACTGATTTGGGCTACTCTGGCCCAAAATTCACTTGGTGGAACAAAAGACCTGATGGTGGTATGGTTTTTGAGAGACTGGATAGGTTCTTAGGAAATTCTGATTGGTTAAATCTTTACCCGGATAATATTGTACACCATCTGCCCAGATTCAAATCTGATCATAACCCTATCCTTTTTACATCTCATCCTTCTAATCATACCTTTGCCCCCAGACCTTTTAGATGTGAAAAGATTTGGTTTAACCAACCCGACTTCGCTGATATCGTTTGCCAAACTTGGTCTTTGAATGAAGACACTTCTTCATCTCTTCAACATCTCCAACTTCGAGCCCTTGAGTGGAATAAGTCTGTCTTTGGAAATATTTTTCACCAGAAAAATATTCTCCTCAAACGAATTGATGGAGTCCATGCGGCCCTTGCCCGCGGCCCAAATAGCTTCCTTCTCAATCTGGAATCTGAACTATACAAAGCTTTAGCTTCCCAACTTAACCTCATTGAGGAATTTTGGGCTTCCAAATCAAGACTTGACTGGCTTTCTCTTGGAGATCAAAATACAACCTTTTTTCACACTTCTGTTATCAATAGAAGAAGATCCAATAGGATTTCAGCTATCAAAAACAGTGTGGGTGATTGGATTGTTGATCATACAGAAATCAAAAACTACATTGTGAATCACTTCCAAGGCATTTTCTCCGCTGCCCCCATCTCTCCCTTTCCTCCCTCCCTCTGTTTTCCGAACATCTCTATTGACCTTCTCGGTTTTTCTTTTATTCCCAACGATGAAGAAATTAAAGCTGCTCTCTTCTCTCTGCACCCCTCCAAAGCCCCGGGCAAAGACGGATTCCAACCAGGCTTCTTCCAGAAATTCTGGTCCATAGTTAAAAGCTCCATTCTTCAAGATGTCAAACAGACCTTCATCTCCAGGAAAGTTCCCCCCTTATGGAATGACAGCCTTATATGTCTGATCCCTAAATGTAATCAACCTCAAGAAATGAAAAATTTCAGACCTATTAGTCTTTGCTCTTCTATGTACAAAATCATTTCCAAAATCTTGGTTCAAAAACTAAAGAACCTTATTCCTGCTTTAGTATCTTTCAACCAAGGAGCCTTTGTCCAAGGTAGAAAAGCCATAGATAATGTTGTTATAGCCCAGGAACTGATTGCTTCTTTCAAAAGAAAGAAAAAGAGCAAAAGAGGGTGGATGATGATCAAAATAGACCTTGAAAAGGCTTATGACAATCTGAATTGGAACTTCATTAGATCCACCCTCCAAGCCTTTAATTTTCCCGTGGAATGGGTTGAGCTTATAATGGATTGTATATCTTCTGTCACCCATACCATTATCTTTAATGGAGGCCTTACTCAACCCTTTTCTCCTCAATGTGGAATAAGGCAAGGAGATCCCATTTCTCCTTTTCTTTTCATCCTCTGTATGGAGATTCTCTCCAAAATCATCCAACGAGAAGTTGACTCTCTCAATTGGCACCCGGCAAAAATTAAGGATATCAAGATATCTCATCTCTTTTTTGCAGATGACATCCTCCTCTTTGCTAGAACTGATGATAAGAGTATCAAATCCATTAAGGATTCCCTCCACCTCTTCCTCTCTTCCTCGGGTCTTAAAGTCAACCAGTCCAAATCACATATTTGGTTTTCCCCCCATACTCCTCAAAATGTTAGGGAGCATGTCCTTAACGAAACTGGCTTCATGAGTAGAAGCTCTCCAGGATCCTATCTTGGTTTCCCTCTAGGAATTTCCAGAAAGAAAAATGATTATCTTTTCATCCTTGACAAAATAAGAAACCATATAGCTACTTGGAAAAGCAAACTTCTTTCACCCCCTGGAAAGGTTACTCTCATTAAAGCTGTTGGTATGGGTATCCTCAATTACTATATGCAATGCCTTATCCTTCCTAAGAGCATCTGCTTCTCCATTGATAGAATGTTCAGGGACTTTTTCTGGGGAAGTAATGAAGTATCCAAGAGGATGCCTCTCATCAGTTGGAACAAAATCTGCCAGGACAAAGCCCATGGTGGTTTGGGTCTTTATAAATGTTACCAAAGAAATGTCTCTCTTTGTTCAAAGCTGGCTTGGAGAATGCTAAATGAACCAAACTCTGTATGGGCGAAAATCTGCACATACCAGTCCTCTTTATCTGCGGGTAACACCTCAGCAGTTGGTAGAGCCATCTCTCTTGGCAAAATCACTCTTAAACGCTTTGAAAGAAAGGTCATTTTCTCGGGCAAGAACACCTTGTTCTGGCATGATACCTGGTTGCCGTGTGGCCCTCTTAGAACGCATATCCAAGGCCCATTAACTCAACAAGATGATTCACTGTCTGTGTTCGCTGTTATGAATAGGGAAGGATGGAATACAAATGACCTCTCTCTTTTGATCCCTCCACCTATCCTCCTCCTTATGAATTCGGTCCCCAGGAACTTTCTCTCCCCTTCTGAAGATCTGACCAGTTGGTCTTGCTGTGACAATAATACCTTTGATCTCAAAAAGTTCTACCATACCATCTCCATCAGCCATAATAACTCTGTCAACTTCTCTTGGATTTGGAAACTTAATTGTCACACTCGGTTAAAATTTTTTATGTGGAAGTTGGCTAATAATGGTCTTCCTGTTGCTGATATTCTTTCTCACCGAGGTGTGATGATTCCTAACTTCTGCCCCTTGTGCGGATCTCCCAAGGAATCCATCACACATCTGTTCAAAGACTGCCAATCAGGAATCCTCCTTAGACAGCTTGCATCACCCCTCCTTTCCAACAACAATCCAAACTCATATTTCTTGAATTGGATTAAATCTTTTGCCACTTCTAAGGATCCTTCTTACCTTCAAATTCCTTTGGGAACCCTCTTCATATACCTTCTCTGGCACCTATGGATTGCTAGAAACAAAAAGGTCTTCCAAATGTGGCCTTTCTCTCCTCATTCTACTCTCTTTTTTGCAAAAATGAAGGCTGCTGAATTCTTCCATCTAGCTGCACCATCTTCTCGGATTACACAACATTCTTATGTTCCCATTAGCTGGCTGCCCCCACCTACACAGTTCCTTAAGTTAAACACCGATGGTGCTCATGACCAAAACTCCAAACTTATTGCAGCTGGGGGTATTATCCGTGATGAGTTTGGTAATTGGATTTGTGGTTTCTCCAAGTTTTTAGGATCCGGAAATGCCTTGCTTGCTGAACTTTGGGGAATTTTCCTTGGATTAACTCTTTGTATTGAGAAAGGCTTGCATAATCTTATTGTTGAATCTGACTGTAAATTGGCAGTGAGCCTTATTTTGAATCCTACCATTGATAAATCCCATTGCTTGTACCCTTTAATTGAATCTTGCAGGTCCGCCCTCGCTGCGTTGCGTTCTGAACTGACACACATCTTTCGGGAGGGTAATTTTTGTGCAGATATGCTGGCCAAGAAAGCCTTAGCAGAAAAATCTGGTCATGTTATTTTGGAGTCACTTCCTTCCTACCTTGCGCTGGTTTTTGGTTATGATCGTGCTGGAGGATCTGTTTCTCGAAGGATAGGAATAGGATAGTTTTGTTGTTAGTTTCTGGTTTTCTGCTGCTGCCCTCTCGTGTTTCTGTTTTTAGGTGTTTATGTTGTTCTTGTTGTTCTTGTTCTGGTTTATTTGTTTCTGCTGGTCTGTATCTGGACTCTTTCTGGTTTAATGCAATCTATGTTTAAGAAAAAAAAATGGAAAAAGTGCACTTGGGACCAACAGTGAGACGCTTTAAAAAGTTAGGGGACCAAAATTGCAACAAAAAAAGTTAGGGGACCAAATTGAGACCTTTATGAAAGTTAGGGGACCAAAATTGCAACAAAAAAAGTTAGGGGACCAAATTGAGACCTTTGCGAAAGTTAGGGGACCAAAATTGCAACAAAAAAAGTTAAGGGACCAGATTGAGACCTTTGCGAAAGTTAGGGGACCAAAATTGCACTTAAGCCTAATATTAATATAGACACATACACTAGTGCATTCCAAGCTTTTGACAAATATGAAATCATTTTCTCTATTTTAAGGATTCAATCATACAAACCATGCATCACTAATCACTAATTAAACAAGCTAATAAGCAGCCTATATTCCCATACGCCAAGTTAAGAAAATTATATTATTTTCTGACGATAACTACTATAATAATATCTTCAAATTTTGCCTTAATAGTAAATTAGTGAGGTCAGATCAATAGTTCATATGCCTAAGATTGTGGTCCAAATGAGAAAATTAATTGTTGGCAGAAATGTTTGGTGTCAGCTCAACATTGAGTCTTGAGAAAACAAAAACTTGTGGCTTATTAAATTAGTTTTGGTAAAGATCAATTATTAAGTCGTGACTTATGATTCATAAACAAACATGTGTTTGAATCTTATTGTAGTCATTAATTATTTTTATTAATAGATTTTTCTCTTAATTAAACGTGGCCTCACTACCCAAAGTTATATTTTAATTATGTTTTATACTTATCAACCAAATAATAAATATTTGATTTAACATTTTTTTTTGGGTTTAATTAGTACTGTACCGTAAAATATGTTGGTTAATTATGAATTATAATTTTAAAAGATTAGTAAATTTAAACACATCTAGATATTCTACATCTCACAATATGCCTTTTTGAAGTTGTTTTCATAGAGTTTGAGTTGTACTTTTGGCTATATAACAGCATGTAAATCTTAGGGTTCCAATTATTCGCTCCTCTTTGAATTAATTAAAGGAAACAGACGTGTCGTGATGCACATTACAATGGTCATTTTCACTTTAATAATTGACGGCACAGTCTCTGTATTTTTTATTATAAATAAAACAATATATAATTAAACTTGATCAAATTTAATTAATTAAAGATCTTGATTTTAGTCTCATTTTAAAATAGGATAAATTACACTTTAGTATTTTGAGATATGGACCGATTTCACTTTAATACCTTGTTCTTTCAAAAATGACATTTACACTTTAGTACCCAAAACTTTTTTTTTTGTTACCTCTTGACAGAAAAAAAAAAACACATGCAAGTCATGTGTATTGTCAAAAACACAAAATTCATCATTCTAAACTCAGATTTCATGATTCAGCTACCAAAAAACATGATTCAGTATATACTTGAAGGCATGAGATTTCGTATTTTTTAGGTTGAACCATGAAATATGAGTTTAGGAGACTGTCTTCCATGTTTTTGACTATGCGTGTGACCTACATGTGCTTTTTTTCGTCAAAAGATAACGAAAAAAGAGTTTAGGTATCAAAGTGCTTACGACGAATAGAACATGGTACTAAAATGTCACTTTTGAAAGAACAGAATACTAAAGTGAAATTGGTACATACCTCAAGATACCAAAATGTAATTTACCTTTAAAATATGTATATAAATACTACAAAAATGTTTTATATTATTTTAAAATAACAATGATAAGTAATTAAAACTTTCAGTTATTCTAACTCTATAAAATTTCATTTAACCTTTTTTTCCTAACCATTCTCCTCATGAATAGGTTATATAATTTAAAAAATAATAATTATTTATCTTAATTAATATCTTTAATTAGAGCATTTTTTAAAAAAATTAATTTAATATTTATATGTAATAATAAATTAAAGAACATAAAGTATGCACTTGCAGTCAAATGCTCCAACCTATAACACAACCACCCCCACCTTCGGAAAACAAAGTTAGGATTTTTATTTTTTATTTAATTTTGTTTTGGCATCATTATCACCTTTCATTCAATTTCTTTATTTTCTGGCAATTGGGTATAATTAACTATATGGCTAACATCAAGCTATATACCAGAAATTATATAATATTTGTAATTAATTTACACATTTTAATTGGCGCACTTTTTTTTTTTTTACTTAAAGTCTAGTTGTTCACATAGGAATCAAAATTTTGAAAATAAAATATTTCTCATGTTTTGACACCAAAAAAATTGACAAAATTGAAGTTTGACTTTCATAGTGTGAATTGGCAGTTAAATATTGTTTGGGTTAATAATTTTGCTCGCAGTTGATTGATTATTATTAATTTGTGATGGCAAGTAATGTCTATGTTCAAATTATAGAATTTACCATGCATTCATCTTATATATGACTTAATGTTTTTAAAATAATAATTTTTTTGGGCCAAAACCTCAAATAGGTCCTTTATATATCATTTGTTTCAAATTAGTACTATATATATGTTTCTATAATTTTTCAAATTGGTCTAAAAAATACTAAATATAATCATATCTCTCGTTTTAAGTTCAAATGCGAATAATCCAGAGTTATGAGTTTCTTTTGACAAGTATTTCGAGGTCGTCGACAAACGTGGTCAAACCGAGTTCTAAAAATGGATAACTCGTTTCACAATCAAACAAGCGAAGTTAGTCATATCTTTCTTGTTTTAAGTCCAAATTCGACCAATTCGAAATTATGTGTTAACTTTCGAAGAGTTCTTTCTCTAACTCATTTGAGATTGTTAGCAAATGAGGTCAAATGATGTCTCGAAATTAAGTAGGTTTGGGACTCATTTGCATTGAGAAGTTGTGAAAATATGTAGGATCAATTTGAAATAAATGAAAGATAATAGGCCAATTTGAAGAAGTTTTGGCCTTTAGATTTTTAATAAAAACTTGGATCTATCTTGCAGCCAATCCATATGGAGGCTTCTAGAAAGAAGGTATTTAAAATGCAAAAGATGTCTAAAATAATTGACTGATAAATGTACTATTGCATGTATTGCTTCATAACACCCCAATCATAGAGACTTTAATCTAAATTTCTGAAAGATGATTATGCAAACAAAGGATATTGACATCTTGCACACATTTATTTCTTAATGGATTAGCATTGAGTATATAAATTATTTAATTAATCTTTTACTTATTGAGGCTATCATATACCCTACGTGCATGTCATTGTGGGGCTTCCTGCATAATCATAATTGTGATGATTATATATATAATTAATTTATATATACTTGGTAGAGATAACCTTGGAAACATTGGGAATTTCGCAGATCTTTTGAATGAAATCAATGAAGAGGATTGAAGACTAAAAAAAGACCAAAAATTTAAGAAAAGAAAATTTTGCAAATTATCACTTTAATTAATTTGTTTTCTCTCCAATTATAAAATTATAATGTCTCCTCAATATTTTGAAAAGACAATACATAATTTTGAATCATTTAATTTATTAATTAATTAGCTTCATTATTAATTATGGTATTGCAACTTGCAGCATTATTGCTATCTTGCTAAATTAGATAGGTGAAATCAATTTGAATAATTTAAAATGATATTATTGGTGCATTTTGCAGAGGTTAAAAGGGATAAAAGAGGAAAAATATAAGACTTATAAAATTTATTATTTTAATTAGAGAACCTACACTTTTTTCCTGAATTTATATCTTTTTATCTCTTTTTAAATTATACAAAATATACTAACAATCTTACTTAAATGATCTAAATTCATGTTAAAACTGGTTTAAGTTAAATATAGTTATATCAGACTAAAATGAGAAAAAAAAAAAAACTTTGTCAATTTAGATAGTCTTACAATTTACTCGATCCAATTTACAAATTAATAAAAAAAAAAATTTTTTGGTATAATATATTCTCTTAATTTTGCACCAACATTTGATTAAGAATGCGTACATATTAAATAATATATTTTACATAAAACAAAAAAAAATTTAAAAAGTTTTTGACAAATTTTAAGCTTAAAAAGGTACTCATTCAAGAGTTTTATTATAATTAATATTTTTAAAATTAAAATCTAATAAAAAATTAACAATCAACAACGTTATTAAAAAACCAATTTTTTAAATTGTTTACACACCTAAACCAATATCTTAAACTCATTAAATAAAAACAATTCTAAAAAATTGACAATTTGATTACTTTCACGTTTTATAACCTTCATAATTGTAAAAGTATATATATATCTTCAGTGTATAACTTCGACACTCATCTCAACTATTAAATAAAATAAGAGAAATAGAGAAAATCACACATAAAAAATTTAAAGTGATTTGATGCCTCAAAATCTACTTTACGGTCTCACACTGGAATAAATTTCACTATCTGTAATTTTTACACGAATAAAATTACAAACCCTCCTCAATACAACTTTTGACTGAAGAAAATTATAAATCATCTCTCACAAATGATACACAATTGCTCAAATCTCATTACACCCTTTAAGATATTTGTGTAAGTTGCAGTGCAAAAACTCATATCTCACTCCTATTAATACAAGCCTTTCACCCTCCCTCGTTTTAATTTGTCCAAAACTTTGAAATCAACAAACCCAACATTCACACTATTTAATTGGAGATAAAAAATAATTTGACTTGAAGCATTAAAACCGTTGCTATAGCTGTCTACAAATATCTAAATTTTTCACATGTATAGGTTTGCAGATTTTTTTGGGTTGGTTCAAGTACTACATATATATTGTACCTGAAATTTACATATAGTACATATTAACGTGTTGTATGGATGAAATAATGATTATATATGTTGTGTATAATGTGTGGAAATAGTAAGGTGGAGAAAAATACAAAAAGGTACAATATTAGTGATGGATGTGTGATATAATTATAAGCCGTAAGTTTTGTCTTTGTGTTAAGAGAAAGGACACAAAAAGTGATGGTCCTATATCTTAGCTGTAAGCTGATTGTTAAAAGTCATCAAACCCAAAAAGCCATAATAACCTAAGCTGCTTCATCTCCATTCATTCCACTCTCTCTCTCTAATCTCTCTCTCTCTCTAGAACTGTCCAGATGCTTTTTTTCCTTTTATCTTATTCATCAACATTCATGCATCCCCTCTTCACAACTAAATCCTATTTATACACTAAAAAGTTATTTTAATTGTTCCCATATTCACTTTTTTTTAAGTTATATTTTAGAAATTTTCTTCTTGTCTTCACAATATTTTTATTTTTGACCTTGATCATTCTTATAATTTTTATTAATTATTATGAGAATTTTTTTTTATTTTCACATAAAATTTTAAGTTATTTACACATATTAATTTTCTTGCCTGACTATAAAAAATATTAAGGGCCTGTTTGATTCTCATCCATGAAAACAGTTTTCTATTTTTAAAATTAAAAAAACTAAAAAACATGTTTGATGACATTGTTTGAATTTTTCGGTTTTAAAATTCAAAACATCAAATACGACCACACTCAATGACTCTAACTGGGTAAAGAAAGAACTCACCAAATTTAGTTCTTAACTCTGATTTTATCGCATTTGGGTCTGAGACGAAAGAAATATGACCACACTCAATAGTTATGGACTAATTATAAAACTTTTAAGAAACAAAAAGGACCAAAACAGAACAAAAAAATTAGGAACCAAAATGAAATTTTAGGTAAACATTAAGGACTAAAATAAGATTTTGACCTATTTTTTTCTCTCTATATTATTTAAATAGAGATAATGATTTTGTTACTATCTACACACAAAACGAAACATAAATTAGGGAGGCCACTTCTTTAAACTTTTATATAATTTTTAATAATATATGGGAGTCTATTTGCAATTATCACTAATTGAGGGGACCATGGCCCCACCGGCCCCTCCCTCCGCCACCGTATATAAATATATTATTAAAACCATGGTTATGAAAACCGGACCGGCCGGTTCAACCGGTTGGACCATGAACCGGGCATCAGGCCGGTCCGAGTCACTCCCAGAATCGGCCAGCCAAAGAACCGGCCAAGAACCGGGAAAACCGGACTGAACCGGTGGTAAACCGGTTGAACTGTTTATAATGTGATTTTTCATTTTTTTTTTCCTTTTTTGATTTTTTTTTGTCTTTTTCAATAATTATGGGTAAAATATTAGATAATGTTGATTATGAACCAAAATTTGATAGAGAAAGTGATCATAAAATTTCATTTGATGACATTATATTGATGAATATTATGAAAATTGACTATATCTATATTATTGGAATTAGAATTTTATCATTTTTAAGCTTTTTTTATTATTTTTAATTTATTTATTTGCTAACGGTCCGACCCCGGTTGAACCCCGGTTGAACTATTGAACCTTGAACCCCTACCTCGACCGGTTAAATGTCCGGTCCGGTTTTTATAACCTTGATTAAAACACTTTGTTAATAACTATATTATATATATACATTAATAAAGTCGAGTTTAATAAAGAGTGTTGATTTACAATGTAATGAAATTAAATTTGAATCTCACTAAAAGAGATATCTACATGAAATTTTTTATGATATAATAGTTCAAATAGAATTGTCTCTAATTCAAGATATATATTAATTTTGTAATTCTCTCAAATTAATTTTTCACATGAACTTGATTGCCCCGGCCAAAATATCTTCTCTTCAACCTCAAATATTGTTTTTAATTATATTTAGTATGGATTCAATTCAATGTACTTAAAGAGTTTTATTTTAGAATATAATATGAAAAAGAAAAATCAAAGCTGTAAACTATTAAAAAAATAATATTTTGAAGTAGTTATATCTATATCTGTGTGTGTTGTGTGTGGTTGAATTGAATTGAGCTGTATGCAACTTGGGTGTGTGTACAAAATTGTCAGCACACTTTCCCTCCACAAACTCATTATTATTAGGTTTTTTTTTTTTTGACAAAGTCATTATTATTAGGTTAAAGGAGTCCTACACGCAAATGAGTAAATGCCATTTTCATTTATATATATGATTAATTAATAATAATGATATGATTAATGAGACAATGATTAGTCCCATAATGCCATCTTGTCAACACAGATGTATCTTCCCAACTGTTTTTAAAACAATGTTGTTGTTATTTAAAATTAATTTAATTTTTCATAAAACGAATTGAATTGAATGTTGTTACAAATATCTTTGTCCTTCCAAAACTTTTGGCGACGAAATTGCTTAAAAGCGACACAATATCGGAAAAATCAAGAGGTTGAATATTGACCATTTGTTGAAAGCACAAATTTGTGGACACAAAATAAGATGATGTCTCTTAAAAGTATTAAATAAGCATCTAACTTTGCTTCCCTCCTTAATTGCGTCTACTTCCATCAATACAACTAAGCAATGGTAAAAGCATTAATTAGTACTAAAAAATATACAATATGAGAATTATAGACATCATCATTGTGTAAATGACACTATATATATATATATATTTGTTCTTAAATAATTTAGTCTTTCAAGTATAGTTTGATCTACTCATTCTATTTTTTTAGAGATCAGTTTTTAACAACGAAAGATAAAAAAAAAAATTTTAGTCTTTAAATTTGTCTCAAAATTATGATTTAATCCTTGAATATTAAAATTATACTCTTATGTTTCTGATGTTTTTTCACAAACATTAATCATTTTAGTCCTATATATTTTGTTTTAGGGGCTAAATAATTTATTTTTATAAAAAAGACTAAAAAGTATATATTTTCAATATTTAGGAATTAAATCATAATTTAAGGATAAATTTAAGGACTAAAAAATAAATTTTCTCAATAAATTTTCTCAATAACTAAATTTTCTAAAAATATGTAAACTAATTTCATAAGTCAATTTGTCAACTCATGTATCTTATATAGACCAATTCAAAAAAAAACTCATTTTGTTCATTTGTCTGTTTTATTTTATTTTTAGATTATTTAAATTTGGTGGGAGAACTTGGAAGCAAATTACCAATTACTTACACATGTGAAAAGGATTAAAATTTGATGACAGAATCTTGAGATAGATGAAATTGGTCTATTAAAGCATGCTTTAGGAAGTAGATTTTATTTTTAATTGAACTCATCAAATTCCATTGTAAATTCTCATATGAGGAAAAAAAAAACATTAATGCCAAAATTTCCACATTAGATTGAGTTACAAAGATGGTATATGTAGATATACAGATGTAGATCTCTTCATTAATAATAACATCCTCAATTAAGATTTGGCAATCAAATTCTGGTGCATGAACATGAGTTTGCTAAATGGTATATGCGAAATCAGATTTCGATTCTTTGTCCCAAAAAAATAAAATAAAATAAAATAAAAGACCATTTCGTGCCCCTAACGTTTACGTGCATTTTCAGTTATGTCCCTAACGTTTTATTTGTGTCAGTTGTGCCCCCAATGTAAAACGTTAGTTTCATTTATGCCCCTAACTTTGATTCAATGCTGATGTGTCAATTTTTTTACTTATGTGTCAATTTTTTTTTTCTGAATTGAACATGTGGCAAGATGACTGGATAAATAAAACATCTCTAATTTATTTTTTATCCACCATGACATTTCCTTATGTGTCAATTTGTTTTTCTGAATTGAACATGTGGCAAGATTACTATTGTGGTCCACGTAGGAAAGTATATATTCTCAATATTTAGGGATTAAACGTAATTTAATTATAAATTTAAAGACTAAAAATATATATTTTATCAATAACTAAGTATCCTGAATTGGTCTATTAAAGCATGCTTTAGGAAGATGAAATTGATGACGGAATTTGATGACAGAATCTTGAGATAGATGAAATTGGTCTATTAAAGCATGCTTTAGGAAGTAAATTTTCAGTGTAAGTCAAATTCCATTGTAAATTCTCATATGGGAAAAAAAAAACATTAATGCCAAAATCTCCACATTAGATTGAGTTAAAAGATGGTATATGTAGATATACAGATGTAGATCTCTTCATTAAAAATAACATCCTCAATTAAGATTTGGCAATCAAATTCTGGTGCATGAATATGAGTTTGCTAAATGGTATATGCGAAATCAGATTTCGATTCTTTGTCCCAAATAAAAAAAAATTAAAACTTGAACCAAATTAAAATTAGCTGTCACTTTCTTAGACAAGTGAAACTCATAATAATCATTGAGCAAGTCTTATTGGTTAGTGTATTTAACAAATAAACGTAATTAGAATATTCATTTTAATAATAATTTTTTATAGCCACAGAAGCAACATTTTCTCGCTATATAAACCTGTTTCTGCCTCTTCATTTCTTCCCCCCCTTCCTTCTTGCCTTCTTCGATATCCTTTGTATTGTATTGCTCTCTCTAAAGCTTTTGCTTCTCTCAGAAATCAATTGCTTTATTCTCTTTCTGGTAAGCTTTTTGGCTTCTTTGATTCTTTCATTCTTTAGCATTCATACCAAATTATCAATACCCTTAAGCTTTTGCTTCTTGGGTTTTGAGATTTTGCTTTTGGGTTCCCAAAATTTCATACCCTTTGAACAGATTTTGGGTTTTTGGAACTATGACCCCTTGAGAAATGAGAAAACCCCACTCGTTTTCATTGTTGATTGGGCTTAGATATTGTAAAAAAATCTTTGAAAATCTACATTGTTAAGAAACGCTGTATTTTATAAACAATTTTAATTTGGCTCAATCCAGAAAAGTTGGTCGAAATGAGATTATGGTTCTGATTCCAAAAGTGAATGCACTTTGGAAAGAGGGTTTTCAAAGGGCCAAGTATTATTACTATTATAATAATGGGTTTGTGCCTTTTACTATGATCTCTCTTTATAGTGAGACCATACGTTTTGAGAGACCATTCGTTTTAGTTGCTAATTCTAATAATTGAACAGAACCCTTTGAACTTTTGGTGTCCTTATTTAAATTCTGTGCCCCCAAAAAAGTGTTAAGGGTCCACAAGTTTTTTGATGTTTTAAATCCTTTCCACTTGTTGTGGATTGTACACTCAGAATCTTAACGAGTCCTTATCCTTAATGGTTAGTAACAATGGCTTCTCCTTGTTTGCTTTTATAGAACCTTTAGCTTCTTTTGCTGCTAATCTGAGTCGACAAAAACATTTTTTTATGGTTATAGTTAGATTGATAATCAACATGGATTTCTGTATAAATATGGGTTGTCATAGATCATAGTGTTCACTTCACTTCATTTCATTTTAGTTTTCTGATTGAAGGTTTTCGTGGTCGAAATGGAGTATGAGGACCGATTCAGGCAAGCTCAAAGACCAAAATATGATTGCCTTCTTTTTGGTGAGAGCCTATTGATTGAATTGAAGCAGTTATTCTAGTTCCAATCTGAAACTTCATCATCATGTGAATATATGATTGTAACTGTTTTTTTTTTCCTTTTATTTCTGCAGATTTAGATGATACTCTGTATCCCCTTAGTACTGGTATTGCAAAAGCATGCCTTAAGAATATTAAAGGTATGCGTTTCGATTCACTTTTGTTCTGAGGAATGTTTTTTTTATGTGTTTCTTTTAGTACTGACATGAGTGATTCTATTGATCTAGATTATATGGTAGAGAAGCTTGGAATAGAACAAAGCAAAATTGATGACTTGTCCAATCTCTTGTACAAGAACTATGGAACTACTATGGCTGGTCTTAGGGTATGTTTATTATCCTAATTGTTCTTCATTGTTAAACTTAGAACATTCTGGTAACATGGTTAACCTGTTTCTCTAATTTTTTTTTTGGGTTGATTCAGGCAATCGGATATGACTTTGACTACGATGAATATCATAGGTAAACGACTTGGTTTTTTTAATCATTAGTTTCCCACTATGCTATTATGCATTTTGAAAGTGTTGTAATGATGTTTGAATATCTTGTTTTACAGTTTTGTTCATGGGAGATTGCCTTATGAGAACATAAAACCCGACCCTGTTCTGAGGAATCTCTTGCTGAGCCTTCCTTACAGGAAACTTGTAAGTTATTTATAGATTAACATATCAATTTAGTTCCTGAATTATATATATAGGTGCTGTTAGTTTAGTCTTTGAAATTTTGAAATAATTGATTTAGTCCCGGAAATTTCCTGACTCATTGCAATTTAGACCCTCCAAGGATTGAGTTGTATAGTGATGACGTGTTCATGGAAGGACTAAATTGAGCATTTAAAAGAATCAAGGACTAAAATGACAACTCCCATATAATTTAGGGACTAATATATTGTTTTACTCTTTTGACTCTTTTTCACTTCGTGCTTCTTGTTTTTTGTCCATAGATCTTCACAAATGCAGACAAAGTCCATACTGTGAAAGCACTTAGCAGACTTGGATTAGAAGATTGCTTTGAAGGAATCATTTGCTTTGAGACACTTAATCCCACCCATAAGAGCACTGTCTCTGATGATGAAGATGACATTGAATTTTTGGGTCCAAGAAGCACCAATTCAGCCACTAGTGATAATATTACCATTAATCCTACAAGCTCTGAAATCTTTGACATCATTGGCCATTTTGCTCAACCTAATCCCACTGCTGTTTTGCCCAAGACACCAATTATTTGCAAGCCATCAGAATATGCCATTGAATTGGCTCTCAAGATAGCCCACCTTGACCCACAAAGAACAGTAAGTAAATTAAGAAATTATCAAGCATATTTTGACTTAAAAAATTTAAGCTAAAATGCGGAAGACCCCTTGAAATTTAATCACTTTACTAAGAAACTGAGACTTTGAAAAGTACCCAAATACCTCTTGAACTTTAACAAAAAGGGTTATTTCATTCATTTGCACAAAATCAAATCAAAATTCAAGGAGTTTTTTGCACAATAACGGAAGACCCCTGGTGGCAAAGTTCTGTCCTTATTTTTGGAGTCTAGTTTTTAGAATTTAAAAATATCCCTTTTGGAACTTATTTTTTCAGCCTTTTGTGTTCTTACACTAACTTTATTGGTTACATCTGTCACTTTTCAGCTGTTCTTTGAGGATAGTGTCCGAAACATAATTGCTGCTAAACGTGTGGGTCTACACACTGTGCAGGTAAGTCACTGTGGAATTTTGTTCTATAGTAGAAATAAGAAAAGAGAATGTGTTTTTCAGTCCCTGATTTTGTCCTAAAATTACAACTTAGTCCTTAGATATTTGAAATTTACTCTAGTCCCTAATTTTATTTTACAGAAATCAACTATTTGGTTCTCACATGGGGACTAAATATAGAAAAAAAATCTGAGATGGATAAGTGTTTTTCTAATATCTAAGGACTGAATCGCAATATCGGGGCAAATTTAGGGACTAAAAATAGATTTGAAAGTTGAAACTGATTATGAGGGTGTTAAATTTTACAGGTTGGGCCATCACAAAGAGTGAAAGGTGCAGATTATGCATTAGAAAGCATTCATAATCTGAGAGAGGCAGTGCCTGAGCTTTGGGAGAATGAGATCAAATCAGATGTTGCTTACCCATCAAAGCTTGCTGTGGAGACTTCTGTCACTGCTTAAGATTATCATGTTCAAATTTGATAGTTGGAAAAAGAAAAAAAAAATGATAATTGAAAACAAAAAAAAAATATAAGGGAAATAATCTTGAAGGAGAAGCCTAGATCTTGGGGATTCCCCATCTCAAGCTGTGTAGTTAAATTGTAGCTGATGATGTAGGTGCTTTTGTCTGATTATAATAATTAATAAAATATTAGAAATTCCCTTTTGTCCATCAATCCTTGTATATATACTCTCTCTGTCCCTTTTTATCTGATTTTTAAGGTTGTTGCACACAAATTAATATAATGATTAAATCACTAAAGTTAATGTAAAATCTAAAATACAAAGACTATATTATCTTTATTAAATTAGACTTAATTATATCATCAATTTAATGCTCATATTTCAAAAATTAAATTCCTCCAACTAATTTAAATACTCTCACAATTTTTTTATGAAACCTACCCCAATTGATTACTACAGAACCCCAAAATAATTTTCTACCAAAAGTCAAATCGTCCATTATGACTATAATATTAAATAGGGATAAAATAGTAAAAAAGTTCATTGATGACCTCTTGATTTCATAACAAAGCAGATAAAAAGGGACAAAAAAAGTTCTGCAATGAAGCAAATAAAAAGAGACGGAGGGAGTAATTTATTGAGGTGGTGTTGAATTAAAAAGTCTCCTCATTTCAGGGTTAGCAATTAAACATTAAAACTATTATTGGTCAGTGGGTTAAGCAGCATTATGAACAGCATAAACATTCATTAAAAATGGGAATATTGTTTCAAAATCAGAGAAAGAAATTATTGTCTTAATTTGATTATAGCCCAAACAATAAGAACTTGAGGCCCTAATATTGAGTAGATTTGAATCTATGCCTTAAATTCACAAAAGAGCTACCAAATGCTTTCTGTACAAACCAAAAATTTTGACTTTCAATTAATGTTGTTGTTACAGCGGTACGGTTTAATCAATTGAAAAAGTCTTCAATATGTTCTGATCAATTTAATTGATGATGGAATCAAAATGATATAATAAATAATAATGAATTATTTGAATTTAAACAATAAACAATATACGGAATATAAAATAGTAGAATTATAATCGTAGTAAATATTTATAAAATTGATCATTTATTCCAAATATTTAATGTTATAAACTTATAATACAATAATTTATATAGAGGGACTAACATTGATAATAAAATAATTTTTGAGGAATCAAATAAAAAAAATAGTGGCTAAATTGAGAAAGAAAAACTTTTTGAAGGACTAAATTAAAAAATATTAATATATGAAGTGTAAAATTAGAATTTTAATATTTTAATTGAAGTGGTAATTTTTTAACGATCTAACCTGACAGTTCTATCTTATCATTTTTTGTCTAATTGTTAAAATAATTTTTAAGGTTGAACCAACTTATTCTCTAGTCTAGCTAGCAGTTGACTGTTTGATTTGATTTTTAAGATTTATTTTCTCATAATTTCTTCAAAGAGTAGATTGCACCGTCAACAAATGAGGTCAAACTCATCCTAAAAGTAGATTGCTTGTTTTACAGTCAAACAAATAAAGTTGATCATATATCTCTTGTTTCAAATTCGAACGCGACGAATTCCTCTTAACAAGTTCTTTGAACTTTAAATGGGGAACGAGAGAAATATGACTAAATTCAATCATTTGGGACCAAAATGAAATATTTTACCAACATTTAGGACCAAAATGAAAACTTTTCTCAACATTTAGGACCAATTTGAACATTTTGAAAAATAATGGACCAAAATGAACATTAGGGTATACATTTAGGACCAAAATAACCCTTTGACCATGAATATATGATTGTCCTCGTCAAAAAAAAAAAGCACAGTCATGGCCGTTTCAATTTTGGGCGTGTCGTTTTGGACATTCACTAGTCAAAACTCAAATAAAAACGGAGAATGAAGAAACGTCGTTTGGTAACGTTAAGAATGAAGAATTGAAGATTGTAACTAGAAAATAAGTAAATACATCGATACGAGCGGCGCGTGCGTCGGAGCGTGAAATGGCCGCTTTAGTTCAAACCCTAAATTGCCATGCTTCCTTCCCTTCTTCTTCTTCAATTTCCCCTCAATTTCCAAACCCTAATTTCAGGTCCCTCAAAATCAAAACACACAATTATAATTATAGCATTCATACACTCTTCAAAACCCTACACCATTCCAGCCCTATCGTTCATGGAGTAGACAAAGATTCAAACCCAGAAACCCTGCAAGGTAACGTAATCTCTCTCTCTCTCTCTCTCTCTCTGTTTGTGTGTGTGTATGTGTATACGCTACTAACTTGTCGCGGAATTAACTTTTCGACTTTAATCAGACAGCGAGGTGGATAATTTAGGAGTTAAAGCTGCGTTGTCAATGCTGAGATTCTACAAACGTAAGCCTTTTTTTAGTTTCTTGTTTGGTTAAAATCTCATTTTGGTCACTGGACTATGGTGTGAATTTCTTTCAGGTCCCTTGTGTTTTGGTCTTCAAACTTTTTAATTTGTTCTCTCGTTTGTTGAGAATGTGATTTTGTTTGGGTTCTATAGTTATCTCAAATCTAGACAGCTGATTTTTTCCTATATATGTCTGGCACATAGATTTCTCAGTCATAAGCTGGAGATGAATATATGGTTGCTTTTTATTGTTAAGAAGTAATTTTTTTTCTACCAACTCACTTATTAAATAGATAAGTATGAAAGAAATCGTCAAGATAATGTGTACCACCTAATGGCAGAAGCCAAATAGAATCAACGGTGGAACAAATAAGGAAGTTTATAGACTAAAATAGAACAAAATATAGTTTAGGGACCAAAATAGAATTCATCCTATAGTTTAGAGACCAAAATGAGGTTTTGACCTTCGTTTTTCTTCTAATGACATTTTCTGGATTGCTTTACGTGTCTTGGAGATTTATAGAAAATTTCATTATATTCTTGGATAAACTATGTATCGTGTATGTTAGATTTTCTTCCATAAATGTAGGCTGAAAAGATTAAGATTAGCTCAGTTAGTTTTTATTGACATCTTTGACACGCTCCTTTACACCAAAACCTTTTGAATTTGAACTTAAATATGGATGAAACAATGGCCTGCCATACTTTGTGCTGAATTTCAGTTTATTAGGAGTAATGAGTGGCAGCAAGGATTGAGTTCCCAATGTCAGAAGCAATCACAAAAGATAGAATAGGAATCCTTTCTAAAGACGTTAGATTGTTAATTGAAGGTCCGTAATTGACTTTGTTAATATCTATTAACCTCATATGGGACTCTCATTCTATAATAATTTTTATTTGGACCTACTTTTTCGATTGAACCATTTGTGAACATTTGGTTATGAGTTAGGCCTTGTGGATGAGGTTGCCCATTTGGCCTGCTCATGGTGAGATTGTTGGTGCAGTTACTTGAAATTTTTTTAAAAAAAAAGTTAGACAAGTGAAAAATCATTAGTAAAATAATATAAGTGGTATTAGGTTGAGGCATTTGAATCTCACTCTGTTTAACATAATTCATGCTTTTCACGGTTGATTCTGCCATATCATTTGGTGCAATGGGGATATAGAGACACATTAACTCTAGGACACAACAACCTACTACTTGCTTAATTAAAACTTAACATTCAAAAGTCTCTTTTGTAGACAGACACACACTGTTATATTATACTCTTGTCTGTTGTAGCTCAGATTCTTTAAAATGGATTCTGATTCATAATTGCAGATGTCCTAGTTTGTGATTTATAATTATGAATTTCCTTCAATATATGCAGGGGAAATTTCCCCAATCATTCCAAAGAGCTGTCGGTACATTCCAACTTGCAGTGAGTATTCCATGGAAGCTTATAAGAAATATGGAGTTGTGAAGGGTACAGTCTTGACTGCATGGCGTTTATGTCGCTGCAATCCACTTGGTATTGACTTATAAATTTTTTGGGGTGACTACTTGTTAATAACCTGATCATAAGAATGTTTAAAGCTGTAATATATTGGCGTCAATTAATCCATATAGCCAACCTCATCAGATCAGGAAAAACTTTGATTGTTATTGTTGTTGACTACTTGTTAACCCCAAAACTACAGCTTTTCTTTACAAAAATTAGTATTTGAAGACTGGAATATAACAAACACTTTACTCTTTTAAAATAATACAAAATGTGAAACAGTGAACTATTTGTTAATTTTAACATCTAACAAGCTTTTTAAGCTTCAAAATTTGACTTTTGCTCTGTTTTGAGAAACACGAGTCTTTTTTGAAAGGAAACAAAAAACTCGCTTTTAGAAGACATATAGTACAAGTTTGACTTTTGAACCCCAAGATGTTGCCTTCCGTCAATCATGTGACTATTAGATATGTTTACTGTTCCTAATTCCATTACCAATGTTGTAATTAGATTATAGTTCAGAGGGTAAAATGAAATTTCCCCATAACTTCTCTATCTTCCATCCCATGATTTGTTTTCCTTTGATCTTGATCTGGAATTCTAGATGCTGCTTCATTAATCATAACTTCTCTATGTAAGAATTTTGAATGCGTGCTTCTTTTTGCAAATGCAGGTGGGTCTGGATATGATCCTCCCAGATGGTTTGATGAGATTAAGCCAATGGAAGAGGTTGATGATTAAATTCTTAGGTTTCCAATTTGAAGATGATTGATCTTGCTTATACGTAATGATAACTATTGTTACCTTTATCATCTTGAAGGTCTTAGATGGGCTAATGTGATCTTGTAGTGATATATATAAATTTTTTGGGTGTAAATTTGTAATGCAAGATAAACTGAAAGTCTTGTTCCTGGTTACTACCAAATGAGAAAATCCACTTCAGAAGAATTTGTGCACCGCAAATATTGACAGTGGTTATTAAAATTTCTTTATACAGCCAAAAAAGGAAAAACAGGATAGAAACAAATTGATATCTTGTATTTGTGCTTCAACAATCATCCTTTTGTAATATTGGGCTCCATCACAGGAAAAGCATAAAGAATCTATTGATGTAGTGCACTTGATTGAGCTTTTGAGGATTTTCCTTCGTTTTTTTCATCTTTCACTAAATTGAATGTATCTGATATTGGATTTATTTGACCATTTCCTTGAAATTTTACTTTAAATTTAAATACACATGTACTTTACTTATACTATAAAAAAATGTACTACCATAAGGTGCTCGGAAAACAAAAACAAAAAAGAAGAAAATATACTACCATCACAAAACAATTGAGACAAAAAAAAAATCAGTCAATGACCAAATTCAGTGTTATTCAAATTTCAAATTAACTGTCAAATTATGCATGAAATTTTATTTGTAATTAAAATTTTAGGATAAAAATAATCAACGGTAGAACTCAATACGATTCAGCACGTCACCCCCCAAAGCATGAGAAAGGTGAACAAGATAAATAGATAAGTAAGGAAGTTAGGTCTACTACCAAATTGTGGTAGATTGATGGAGCAAAGAGATGAACATTAATACTTTAATAGGACAAAATTCTACATAAGCAAAACATCATTGCATATCAAATTCTAAGTATTTGATACAAACTAGTACCAATCAATAGAATAAAAAAATGAATCAAGGAAAAAAATGAACATTAATCCTGAGCAAAGAGATGAACAGGTGCTTTACCTAGGATTTCAAACTACCAGTAAGAGAATCAAGGAAAAAAATGAACATTAATACTTTAATAGGACAATTCTACAGCAAAACATCATTACATACGAAATTCTAAGTTTTAATACAAACTAGTATCAATCATCAGAATCAAAGAAAATGAAAAGAACTATACAAGTGCTTTTCTCAAGAATCAAACTACCAGTGAGAGAATCAAAGAAAAAAAAATGAACATTAATACTTTAATAGGACAAAATTCTACAGCAAAACATCATTACATATCAAATTCTAAGTATTTGATACAAAGTAGTATCAATCACTAGAATCAAAGAAAATGAAAACAATTATACAAGTGCTTTACTCAGGATTCAAACTATCAATAAGAGAATCAAAGAAAAAGAAAGAATAACACAGATGCTTTACTCAGCGTCCACACTATCATATTGCCAGGGATTGAATTCTGGTCTGTTATCTAATTCTTCAATGCAATTGGAACTATCAATAGCAGCCCTGTGTGTGGTATATTTACCATTGTATTGGTAAACTTCCAAGTCTCCCCAAGGCGTAGTAGTAACTTCCTCTGTTAGGTCAAACCATCTAGGGCTAAATTTATGGCCCTTCGCCTCCCGGTTTCTCTTCTCGGCTCTCTGCCTCTCCTCCAAACTGGAAAATAAATTAGACACACATCATCACACCTAGTCCGATTTAGAATAAAAAAAATGGGTATCTGAAAGAACCAGTTGAGAACCAGAAAACCCGCAGCCAGTTTGGTGTTTGAACCAGTTCATGGAATTTTTCTTACTTTTTCTAAAATTTCAAGCCAAAATTGAAAATTGTCTCTTCACAATGTTTTTTGATACACAAACATTAAACTGAACATTTTAAGATCCAAAAAATTTTGAATATTAAAATTTGAAGTATTTTAAAATATTAAACATATAATATAATTGGAGATAAATCTTAATTTTAAGATCAATTTACAACAAAAAATATGAAGAAATATTCATAGGCTTAAGATATTGTAAGATTTTTCATAAATTATATGAAATTATTTTGTATCATACATTTTATACTATTAATTTTATAAAAGTTGAATAAATAAAACAATAGTTAACTCATCATTTATTATATTGAATTACAATATATAACTATTTTTATAATATATAAATATATATACATATTTAATTATTACCAGTCCAACCACGGTTGAACAATTGAACCTTAAACCTGTGGCTCGACTGATACAATCATTGGTCTGGATTTTAAAACCTTAAGAACTACTCCCTTACTATTAATCTGTCTTTGTGAAGCAATATAAATGGTCAGCCTCTAAGAAACAAAACCATATTGTATTCAATATGTATTTGGCTTTTGTGTTAGATATCATACAACATATTTCAAATTACACTGAGATACTATATATTTTATGAGTTGTGGAATCCTTTAACAGGACATGCCTTGGGTGAGGGAGGGTAGATAGAGGTTACCTGCTCTTTTCATTGCCAGCTGTGGACAAGTCACCATTCTCAAGGGCCATTCTATCGGGACGAAGACGAGAATCCGACGCCAACAACTTCTTTGGAGCAGTGTCAAAGCTGTTAATCTTATGTGCAAAATATGTGTACTGGAATTTGTCTTTCTTGGGAACATCAGCAATCCTCCATGCCTGCAGAAGTGAACAATTTATTTTACAAAATAGCTCAAGTTTCCGGCACCAAGAAGAGATGATAATAAGCCTAAAAAGGAAGAAATCATTTCACTTCCAAGCCCCTGGATTGAATTACTTCAATCATACCTACAATTGGTTAGATTTCTAGGTCAACCGACTTGATCAGTCAGTTGGCAAATGTGTTAAGATCAAACTGCTGAAAACCCTTAACTATAATGTGTGACACTATCTAATGATGTAACTTTAACACAAACACACACACACAAACAAAAATCATTTTATTTGTTGGAAGATTAATTTTACTTAAAGTTTGTGAATTGTGACCTATCATAAACTGCATTATTTAAGTTACTTAACAAGCTAACTCAAGTTGCCAGTACAAGAAAAAAAGTGATGATTAACCCAAGAGGAAGTCGTACAAACATAGGCAATTAAATCAATTTTATCCACCGAAGAACATTTTTTGTGCCGTAGAGCTTCGGGAGTTGAAAGCAATTTGAAGGCTATAATTTATGTTAAATAACGGCTTTCTCTTTTCAGATGGTCATACAGGAAGTCTAAATCATTTAATCAATTCAACACTCAACAGTATTAATTACTAGATGTTAAGGTTAAATTCGGATGTATGAGGAATGAACAGAGAACTACCTCAATAGCATAAATGAGTTATAAAATGTTCCAGCCTATTGAGACGTAGATTTCCATCCAATATTAACATCTACTTTGTCATAATGCAACTGCCTCACTAGTTTCTAATCTACAATGCTTAAATATATTTCTCTCACATATTTCAAAAGGTATCATCCAAACACTTAATAAGTTTCATGTGCCTTTCAAATCAAAACTGATCCTGAAATAATTTCTCAAACATCTCTGATAACAAAAATAATTTGAATTATGATATGTCACATAATCAGCAATAATTGGGTTTTAAAAAAAAAATGCTCAGGCCAAACCAAACGGCAAAAGTTAGGTATAAAGCCAACAAAATTTGAATAACCAACCTCTTTAAGCTCAGTGCCTGTGAGTGGTTCTCCGTCTAAGTCACATGCTTGATAACTCATAGCCTCATTCCATTTTCCAGTCATCAGTATCTTGGGTTCATCAGCAGCATTATACACATACCCATCTACTTCATAACGACCAGCTCTGTACATGCAAATTCCTTTTAAGTTGGAGAAAGTATATAGTGGCAAGAAAAAAAAACGGAAATAAAATCCATAGAATGATCAATTGCAAGGAGCCAGTGACCATAACATATACATGATGTTTGGAAAAAACTACAAAGCTCTGCTTATTAGCAAAGACCTGAGGAAACTGGGATTAGGTCATACTTTTAAGCACTTTAAATCTAAAAAGTTAAACAGATTGCAGACAAATATAAGTGGGAAGTCATCGAGAAATGAGCAACTTCTTTAACCTTTTCCTATGACATTTAACCATATGGAGCCAAAGGTCAACTTCAGAGGACATATCAGAAGAAATCAACTGCACATTCAAAAGAAAGAAGACATACCCAAACCAGCCACATGGTTGAAAATATAGAACCACTTTATCTCCTGTAGTCATATTGGTCACGACCATCTCCCCTGGTGAATCAATCCAAGTTCGTCCAAAAATTAAATTGCTAACTTTTGTAGGAGGAGGCACCAAATCAAGAACCACACCATCTTTTTTAAGGGTAACTCGTGTCCTACAATCAAGATATACAATCTTATTTAAGCACAACTTACCAAGAAAATTGCTTAATCTTAAGTAATGAACTGAATTGCAGGAAAACATTACAAAGTAAACTACAAACTGAATTGTACTAAGCACAGATTTGACTTTCCAAATTCAAAGTTAAAGAGGAGGGGGCGGAGGTAAGTAAGACTGTAAGAGCCATTGAGAAAGCAAAATAAACATTACCTCCCAAGAGGATAAACATCAACTGAGTTGCCAAGAAATTTGGTTTTCAATTTTGACGTCAAATCATAGATAAAATGTTCATTTTCAGCATGCCCAGCACTCATTGGAGGATGATGGCTGACCTGAGGAAATAAATTTGTCCATGTGAAAGTTATTATTTTCAAGTATGACATAGAAATTCAGGGACGCCAAGGCCCAATAAAGGAAAAAGGGAGACCAAGTGAAATATTGAGAATAGTGAGAATAGTGATAAGAAATTTAAACGCACCTGCTCAGCTATAAATGAAATACCACCATGATTGACCATTTCATAAGTCTCACCAAGAATGGGGTTGAATGGCTTCCATGTGCGTTGGTAAGCATAGTAGAGAGATATAAAGAATGAAGCTGCAAAACGAACATATAAAGTCACAAGCCATGTAATGCATGGAGAAAATAGTAGTGTATAGAGAGAGAGACTGAAGTAGAGTATGAAATAAATGCTTACAAGCATAAACTAATCGCATATATGGATCTTCACACTCATCTGCCATATCTAACAGGTAGGAGTACTCCATCAGCTGTGAAATCATAAGACAATTGATGAGATTAATGATCTGTAGAGTATAATAGCAATTGCCCATAAATTACTTATAACACACACCTCGGCCATTCTCTGCAGCATTGTCATTGGCTCAAAAATAATAACTGGAAGTGTCACCATTGATGTGATGTCAGAACCAATATACTTTTGCATCATTTTCCAGTAACTATCCCGATCCTATAACGAACATTAGAAACTTTGAGAATCAACTAGCAAAAGTAAATATATCTGCATAACATCATACGACATATGAAATATTTTATCCAAGCAATCAAAAGGACCTTTTACATAGCATATTATCTGCAATTCAGCATACCCACCATGTCCTAGCAATAAACTTACCTAGACATTACACAGCGTAAATCTACCTGATAGGGAGACTAAAATAAAGTTGGAAAACATTCTGAGTTAACCATGTCAGTTTTAATAGCTTTTCAAAAAAATATTGGCCAACTAAAACTTAATGTCCATGCTAGAATCTCCCTCACTTCTACTCACAATAGAAGTTACAAGCCTTATACATCAGAGCATAGTCTGCTCAAGTCTCACGCCTGATGCCTCATCATCAGTCATCATATTGTGTTTGAACTTAAGACTTTCATGATTGAAATCCTTGGTTCGGACTGTCATTTGTGAAATCCTTTGCACTAGTGCTAGACTCCATTTCACGATTTCATGATATTAAGCGTGTTTTCTGTGTGTGTATGTTTCAATCACACATTATTCAGTATTCACTAAGGCAAGTTTCCTGCAATGAATATTATTGCAATCACTTCTCGACTATTTTTTTGCAGGGGCATATTATGTACAAAGATGGTGGTGATAATTCATATACCTCCTGTTTCCATCGTCCCTTCTTTGCTTCCTCTTCAGCATCTTCAGTGCCTCCTTCTGGATTAATGACCTCCAGCCCCTCATAGCCCATTAAACTGAATCAAAACGCAACAAATCATATTTCTCATGACTACAACTTCATGATAAAACTTGCAATAAGCACACAAATACAGTAAACAAGGTCAATCACTAATTGACTTGCACACCTAGAAAGTCAAAGCTAACCATAACCTAACCTATGAACAGTTCAGACTTCAGATTATATCACGATTTCTCTAATATTCGATAATCTCGACAAACAGATCATTTCAGAATACTGATCCAAGATCTAGAATCACCGAAATCCTGAAATTCCTAAATACTATACCCGTTAACGGATTTGGTCATGGCGCTACCAAAATTGGACAAACTCGAAGCTAACGATGCGAAGAAGCCACCACCGCCAGCAGCAGAAGCAGAAGAAGCTGCTTGCTTCGGATCGTTTGGAGCCATAACTGAATCGTCGAAGAAAAATCAACGAAATCTACAAATCGAAATGAAATCAAATAGAGAGAAAGCTTTGGTGTTTTTTCTTTTTCTCTCCGAATTCGAATTTCGATCTAAAAGGCTCTAAAATATAGTTATACAAATATTCCTTAGAATTATTTTTATATTGAGAAACAGCTAGGAAGAGCAACCATTCTGGTTGGCGGTTCTTTAGTTTGAAAAGTCCAAAAGAAAATACAAAGTGGGAAAAGATATTTTTTTTCTAGAATGCAAGATACTTGTTTAATTTATTCCCAAAAAAAATTATAAAATCATCAAAGTGAGTTTAGCTAAGCTTTTTTCTAAAGAAGTTGAATTTTTCTAAAAATCTTATAGTAAGTTTTTCATATAAAAAAATTAAGATTTTCGAAATAAATTTTTACTTAATACAAAACAGAAAATATAGATTTTTTTAGAAAATAATTAATATTTTAATTGATAATACCATCATCACATAATATTATATTAGTTTCTTATTTATAATATTACTACAATTGTTATTAAATGATACGACTTAATTTTTATTCTTAATGAACAAGAAAAATCACAACATCTTTGGCAAATAAAGGAAACGCGTTGTGGAAGAGCGTGAGGGTGAAGTATAAATTTTTTTAGTAAATTAATAATTTAATGAGAAAACTTACTTTTTGGTCTCTGAATTGTTACCGAGTTAACGATTTAGTCCTTGAATTGTAGAAAAATATGAATCAGTCCCTGAATTTTACACCATTGTCAATCTTTTGGTTCCTGAATTGTAGAAAAATACGAATCAGTCTCTGAATTTTACACTATTGTCAACCTTTTGATCCTAAATTGTAGGAACATACGAATTAGTTCTTGAATTTTACACCATTGTCAACCTTTTGGTCCTTGAGTTGGTTCGTATTTTTCTACTATTTAGGGACCAAAATGTTTATGGTGGTGTAAAATTCAGTGACTGATTTATATTTTCCTATAATTCAGAGACCAAAAAGTTGACGGTGGTGTAAAATTTAGGGACTAGTTCATATTTTCTTACAATTTAAGGACCAAAAGATTGATAGTAGTGTAAAATTCAGAGACCGATTCGTATTTTTTTACAATTTAAGGACTAAATCATTGACTCAATAACAATTCAGAGATCAAAAAGTAAATTTTCTCTAATTAATTTTTAAAAGATCATTAAACTGATAATATAATTTTTAAAAGATTAAAAAATATAATTTAATCTTTAAAAAAAATAAATAATATACTCGTTAGTCTTTAAAAAATTAAATAATATATTTTTCAGTCATGAAAAATATTAATAAGTATAACGTCTAATTATTTTAAAAACTAAATTATTTATTTAAATTTTTTAGAGATCAACTTGCCAAGTTAATAATCTATTGGTAGTTTACACTTTTTCATGATTACATTAATTAATCTAAACTCAATCATATTTATTTTAAAAATAATCTGTCAACAAAAATAATTACATTAGTTAACAAGACTTCAAACTCAATATATTACATAAGTGAAGTTTGGATGTTCCTTTGGTTTGGTTTAGTCCAAAAATAAATTGATATAAGATTTTTATAATTTTATTGTACATTATTAATAAAAATTAATATGTTAAAAATGATGAGAAAAAAATTATAAACAATACTATATAATATTGTTTTCTTAGAGAGAAAACCTACTTTTTGGTCCCTCAATTGTTACCGAGTCAACGATTTAGTCCCTCAATTTTACACCTCCGTCTACATTTTGGTCCCTGAGTTGTTAACCATCCGTTAGAGTGATTATGTGACAGTTAAATGTTGATGTGTCACTGTTAAATGATGACGTGGCTTCCAAATTATTTATCCTAGTCATATTTTATAAGCCAAAATCCTATTTTAATCCCTTAAATTTGCTCAAAGTTTCATATTCATCCTTCAAGTTTCCACTCATTCACCATTACCATCAAATCTTCATCTCAATTACTTCTTTTCTTCTAGTTCTTCTTCTACGCATCCCCAAACACCTCCCTCTCCACTCTTACTGCTTTGAGAATCTTCGCGAATTCGGATCTCGCCCTTGCCTCATCAACGCTCCCACCGGCCAAGTCTTCACCTACCACGACGACGTCGACCTCACCGCCTGCCGCATTGCCGCCGACCTCCACCACAAATTCGCCATTTGCCGCGGCGACGTCATCATGGTCCTCCTCCCTAACTCACCGAAATTCGTCTTCTCCTTCCTCGCCGCCTCGCATTTTGGCGCCGTCACCACCGTCGCGAATCCTTTCTTCACAGCCATCGAGATCGCCAAACAAGCCCGCGCCTCCAACGCCAAGGTCCTAATCACTCAATCCTCCTACTACGACAAAGTAAAAGACCTCGACGGAATCAAGATCGTCTTCGCCGCCGTCGAGTAGCACGTGATTCTGTGTGTGTTGCCGTTGTTCTAAATATATTCGGTGTTGCTGTGTGGGTTGAGGGCGAAGGCCACGATTCTCGTGATGCCGAAGAAGAAGAACTAGCAGAAGAAGATGAAGATTTGATTCAACGATGAATGGGTAGAAACTTGAAGGATCAATATGAAATTTTGAGCAAATTTAAGGGACTAAAATAAGATTTTGGCTTATAAAATATGATTAGGATAAATAATTTGGAAGCCACGTCATCATTTAACAGTGGCACATCATCATTTAACTGCCACATCATGATGGTTAACAGCTCAGGGACCAAAATATAGAGGGAAGTGTAAAATTGAGGGACTGAGTTGTAGTTTCTTACAATTCAGGAACTAAATCGTTGACTCAGTAACAAATGAGGGACCAAAAACTAAGTTTTCTCTTTCTTAGAAGAATCCAAAGGTGGCGGGTTCACGAAACATCAAGTGCTGTCATCACATTGGTATGTCAAGAAAGGAGACCATTTGTATGAATGTATCAATGTATCATGGAGACGGCAACACAAAGTGACGACTTTTCTTTTATTCAATTCACATTTAAAAATTATATTTCTATCGTTTTTCTTTTACCTTTTCTTAATGAAAGTAATTATTAATATAATTGGTTCTCGTATAGATTTCTAATAAGTTAATTGACCGTAGTCTAGTTTTGTTCACAACCAAAAATATAAGAAAATAATTAAACTTTCTAGGTTTAGTGGTTAACTCACTAGGTCGCTTAAGTAAGTGTCGGAAATTCGATCCCCACTTTGTGTATGAAGCAACCAATTGGCCAGCGGAAAACCCTTAAATGGAACTCAGATCTACGAAAGATTAGTCCTTAGCCCATCGGACTGGGAGATACCTTGGACAACAAAATATATATATATATATATATATATATAAAAGAAAATAAGCTCTTAGTAGTATATAGTTAAGGGGATGTTTGGTTTAGAGATTATTTTTAATTTCAAGAATAAGAAATATGATTTTCATAAATATCTAAATATTTATTTGAATAAATTTAAATATTTTTGAGATTATATTATGATATTCTCAAATGTTTGATCCAATTTTAATAATTTTAGATATGTCACATCTGTTATAATATTTTTGAGATTATATTATGATATTCTCAATAGTTATCCAGTTTTATTTAAACAAATTAATTTCGAAATCATATTTTTATGAATTTAAAATTTTTTCTGAATATAATGAAAATACTTGTGTTTAAATGATTTTATTTGGTTATATACCTCGTAAATTATTATTATTACTATTGGTAGAATAAAGACCATCAAAATTAAAGAACTAAGGCCTATCAAAGGCCACAAAAGAGTTCCGGCTAGAGAGCTTTGTAATACGTAGTTTGGTGGCTTTGTTTGGTGTGAGTATTGTCACTCTCTTTCTAGAGTCCTCTTTGCATGTGTTTCGTGACTGCCCTTTTGGCTGTGGATGTTTGGAACATATTTATTGATCACCATCATCTAGCTAGATAGGTTTTATCAATTAGACTTTAATAATTAGGTGCAAAATAATTTATCGAACTCTTTCTCTTCTAGTTGTAACTTTACTTGGAATAGAGTTTGGACTGTGGGAGTGTGGCAGCTCTGGTTTTAGAGAAATGCATTGGTGCATTATGAGGATTTCAGCCGTCCCTATATAACCTGCTGAGATCATTAAACAGACTTTGTGTGACTATGATCAGGGGAAGAGTCTAATGGAGTCTCATCTTGAGTGTCATGTGCAGAGGAATATTTTGGTTACCTGGGAAAAGCCGGTTGATAACTGGGTGAAATTGAACTGCGGTGATGCTCGAAAGTCTTCCTCTGATTGTCCAGGTTGTGGCGGCCTTTTGCGGGGAGTTGATGGTCATTGGCTTGGGGGTTTCTACCGTTTTCTTGGTGATGTGTCGATTCTCAAGGTAGAGGCGTGGACTTTGCTTGAAGGTCTGCGACTTTTGGCGACTAGTGGCGTTGGTCATCTGTTGATCGAGAGTGACTCTATGCTGCTGGTGAATGCAGTGAAGGAGCTTGATGCTTGCCCTATCGAGATTCAAGGAGTGGTGGGTGCTATTTTGAATACTCTTGCCTGTTTTCATCGCTGGAGGATTTGACATATTTGGCGTGAAGCCAATTCGTGTGCATACTTCCTCGCCGATATGAGATGTGCTCGCTGTGATGACGGTGCGGTGGTGGTCTTGTCGGAGCTTCCGTCGGGGTTAGGTTCTTTGTTGTTAAGGGATGTCCTAAGGATTGGTTTGGATAGGAGGGTTAAAGGCTGATTGTGTCCGCTGCCTCTTGTGTTTTTTTGCTTCTACGTTTTGCTTGTCGATTTATCGTTTGGGTGCCCTGTTAGGGGTGTTTTTGTTGTTTGGCCTTTAGGCTCGTTCTCACCAAAAACAAAAACAAAAAAAGAGCCAACGTGCTATCGGTGCAGAGAAAAAAATAAGATACTATTAAGGATATGTTTGGTTTAAGGAAATCTTTCTTGCTTTTATTTTTTATTTTTATTTTTGAAATTTTATTTTCATTCTTAAATTTTAAATATTAAGAAACAAGTTTATTTTATAAAGTCAAAATATTATTTTTATTCATATTTAAATTATGTTAACTTGAATAACACTAATTTTTATGTGTTTTTAAGTTTGATTGTTATTAAATGATAATATTAACATGATTAAATAGTTTGTTTTTGTGTAAAGATGTAAAATATCAAAAAGTTTGGTTTTTAAAATACTGAAAACGTATTTTTAACGTTTCATATTTTTAGCCTATTTCAAATATATTTTTAAAAACCATTTTCAAAAAACTGTACAAAATTGTATTTTTTTTCTCCATGTATTTTATTTTTAAATAAAGGCCTTAGTAGAAAGCCAGGCCCATGGGATGTGAAGAAAGCATGGGTCAAGAATGTGAAGAAAGTATGGGCCATAGGTGTAGTCCAATATTTCAATGGAAAATATATCAACAATCATAAAATTATAAAAAAGTTTTATTTTTTTTTTGAATAAAAATCTTAGTAAAAGATATTGTTTATACAAAATAAAAAATTCAAAAAAATAAAATTGCATAAAAATTAAAACTTAAGAAGACTTGTGCATTTTAAGCATCTTTTTCAATTGTAGTGAGGGAAGAAGAAAGAAGAAAACTATGACAACTTCTTTTTTTAATTTCTTCCTTATCTTATATTATATGGCTCCACCCCTTTCTGGTCGTCCACATTTTAAAACTATAGTACAAAATTAATAATAAGAGAAAAATTATTATTTGATCCCTTCCTTTTTACTGAGTTAACGATTTAGTCCCTCATTTATTTTACATAGCAAAACCTCTAGTCTATGATATGAGACTTGTGTCTTACCAAAAAAAAAAAAAAGAGACTTGTGACTGTTTCAACTTCTGAGAAATTTCATGAGTGAAATCCACAAAAAGTCTCCTTTAAAGGGTCCCATTTGTAAAGACATGTTACTCTGCTTTTATGAATACGTGTGGTTTATAAGTTGTAAGTAACTTATAAATGGTCAAATATAGGCAACTATGGTCCACGTGGAGGGATTTGGTTGGGAGAAAAGCAAATGCATCTTCCTCCTCATTTTCTTCTTTCAATTGTCATATATAACTTCTCTTTTCTCTCTGTCTTCATCACTTATGTCTTAAGCAATCAACACTTTCAATTATCACTCTTTATTTATAAAGTAGCGAAAAAGGTTCAAGCTTTGAACACAGATCTCACTCTTCTTTGGATATATAGATATTGATTTCTTACTGCTGCCACCATCCATTGAAAATCAACTGATTATTCTTGCTGATTTGCTGATCAGATTCAGATTCAGATTCAGGTGTATATTTTATTCTCGCTTTCTATATATATATAAAGATTAAAACCTCATTTTAGTCCTACATGTATTCAGTTTTTTCATTTTGTTCCCTTTTATATTTCTATTCTAAATTTGATCTTTCACAATCTGGTTTATTCTCAATATTACTCTCTCTTTCTACCTTTTAGCGAAATTGAAAGATGTAAGAATTTTTATGTAATATAAGAATTTTAATTAAAGATGTAATACTAGTTGATAACATGTCATATAAATATATATATTTTTTGTTATCGAATATAGTCCTTATAAGTACTTTTTATAAGTTACTTACAACTTATAAATTTATAAATATAAATTTACTTACAAATTATAAATTTTTATAAGTTGCAAGTAATTTATAAATTTATTTTATCAATATAAAAATAAAATTAATTTATGCCTTAATTAATATGTTACGTTTTTTTTTTGAAAAGATTAATATGTTACGTTATATTCGATTAATGATATTATATTACAAATCTATTTAAAGATCTGATATCGGGACTAACAATAATATAGAAAAAAATATAACGATCGAAAAAAATATATCTTGTGAGAAATTGAATTATGAGGAATAATTTATAAGAATAATATATAAGGATCTAAATTGATAAGATACTAATTTATTAGAGACTAAAATAAGATTGTGATTTATATATTCATTTTGTTTAAAATTTTGGTTCGTCCATGAAGAAGATTGATTTGGAATCTTCTAAGCAACATACATGTAAAGAATGAAAAAGCAGTTGAATATCAAGCAATCGATTTGAGGAAAGTGCATATATGAAAAAACAGTTGAATATCATCTGAATTCTTTCTATTTTTTTTTCATTTTAAAAAGAGAAAGAAAAAGGTAAAAAAATAGGTCAAAGTGCAAATTTGGTCCCATATCTTTTGTTGAGTTTCCAATTTGGTCCTATATCTTTTTTTGTTGCACTGTTGGTCCCATATCTTTGAAAAAGGTCTCAATTTGGTCCCATATCATTCTTGATCCCTTATCTTTTGGTTAAGTTGCAGAATTAATCTCATATCTTTGCAAAAGGATAAACCATTAGTTAATCCTTTTACAAAGAGATATGAGACCACTTTTGCACTTGAGCCAAAAATATAAAAATTGACTCATAGATATGGACTAAATTTGTAACAAAAAAAATATGAGATTAAATTGGGAACTGACCCGAAGATATGAGACCAAATGTGCAACAAATAAAAACCTAAAACCAAAATGATAACTAAACGTCAGATATAAAACCAAATTTACACTTTGACCAAAAAAAAATATAAGCCTCACACATTTTGATAAGACATATTTTTTCTCTCAATCACTTCTATATTTTTAAGGTACACACAAAACAAGATACAGAAAATAAAAATGTAAAGGATCTACTTCAAATATTATTCAAAGTAAATTGATTATCTAATTAATATTAATATAATTTTTTAATTTAATGTTATAAAATAAAAAAAGAAGGCTAAAGCGCATTTTTTATCTCATAATTTTGACAAAGGTCTCAATTTGGTCCCATAACTTTTTTTATTGCAATTTTGGTCCCATAACATTTTAAAACGTCCCACCATTGGTCCCAAGCTGATTTTCATCCATTTTCTGCCTTTAAAGATGGAAATCAGCTTGGGACCAACGGTGAGACGTTTTCAAAAGTTATGGGACTAAAATTGCAACAAAAAAAGTTATGAGACCAAATTGAGACTTTTGCCAAAGTTATGGGACCAAAAGTGTACTTTAGCCAAAAAAGAAAACCTATACTGCTCCTCTTTTCCATTCTCTTTGCTTCCCTTTAGCAGCATCCCTAATTGTCGTGTGTCCGTCACTGCGTTAGCTCGTCCATCCATTCCTACTCATCATTTGTTCCTGCTGCTCGTCATCACTGTGACTCTTTCATTGCATTATTAGAGTTTTTTTTCTTTTTTTGTGCATTTTGTTCTGGTGAAATACAGCTCAATTTCATCCTTCATGCTTGTTGATATATACTGCTTTTCTTTCTTAGTTATTTTGCTGTTGATTTTTGGATGATGTTGAAATAAACCCAAGAAAGAGAGGGACATGAACCCTCTCTTAGATGTGACAATAATAAATAAACCATGATGAAAATTAAGTTCTAGGCTTTTTTGGTAGAAGCAGGGAAGGGATTGTGGAAGAAAGCTTATATGTATATATGTGTGTGTGCATGTGTATGAATGTACATGGCATAAATTCTAGGCGTTCTTCATATACAAATATATATGACCAATATGAAAGTGTATTAATTATATCAGTATATAAATTCTAGGAGTTCTTCATATTCCTTTTTAAATTTTTTTGAAGTTTTCTGAATTTTCCTCTTATGATTACATGGAAAATCGATTAACTGATCAAATCCAAATCGATTAAAGTTGGTTTGGATGACACAGAATAACTAGATGGATTGAGATGACTTTGGTTATTATCCAATCTGTTCGGATTGGTTGGATAAAATATCCAAACCGAATTGAACCAAGGGTTTGAACATCCCTTCTCATTTATTGTGTATAATAGCAAGGGGTTCCCTTTTTCTTGATTGTGCAGATTATTTAAGGCATCATGAATGAACAAGAGCCATCTATTTCTTCCTTAAGCTACCAATGGATGTATGATGTTTTCATTAGTTTTAGAGGTGAAGATACACGTTATGGTTTCACTGGCAATCTCTATAATGCTCTGTGCCGAAAGGGAATTCACACCTTCATGGATGATGAGGAACTCAAGAAAGGCAATGAAATTACACCGTCACTTAACGAAGCCATCAGACAATCTAGGATGGCAATTATTATATTTTCTGAGAACTATGCATCATCGACATTTTGCCTTGATGAACTTGTTAACATCCTTCAATGTATCAAAGGAGAGCTTCGGTTGGTTTGGCCTATTTTTTATAATATAGAGCCATCAGTGGTGCGGCATCAAAAAGGAAGTTATGAGGAGGCATTGATTATGCATAAAAAAAACTTAAAGGCCGATGAAGACAAGATACAAAAGTGGAAGGCAGCACTTCAAGAAGCATCTAATATATCTGGCATACATTTCAATCTCAGGTATTTCAACAACACTTTTATCTTCTTTATTTTTGGAATTGCCCTAGTTTCATATTATAAAATTTGTTGAGTAAATTAGTTATGCGCACTTTAATTTGTTGAGGTTTGGCTAAATAAAACTTAATAACCTTCTTCTTTTAAAGGTGTCATTCCACTCCTTTAACTTGATATATATTGAAAAATATTCCTCAATTGTTGTTCAATTTTTTAGTCAATAACTATTTATTAACTAGGTGTATTCTCTTTAAAAACTGAAATTGTTTAGCTACTAACAAGCCTACCCTTGCTCTCGATCTGACTAAAAGTAAAATCACATTTTTATGTTGGATTGCTTATAAGAGGCCGGTAGCTAGGCATTGGTAAGTTTACCTCTATTGCAATATGTTTGTAAGGGTTTAATTTTTCTCTTTCTTTTTTTCATGTGAGAATGTAATTTTACTTTTAATAACTGAGCACTAACAATTGAGTAAGTTCATTTTTGTGCAAGAACGTATTTTGTGGAAAGTTAAGTTCATTAGAAAAATTTAAAGAGTAGGAGAAGGTTTTGTTATATATATATATATATATACTTATATATCAAACATTACCAACAGGGGTTAGGTTTAGCGGTAGGGGCAAGTCTCCCACAATGTGGTGAACCCAGGTTCGAAACCCTGCTGGGAGAGTTGCCCAATAGGATTATCTCCAATAGAGGATACTTGTATCAAACGTTGGTATGAGGTCATACGCTCTTTAAATAAGATTAGATATAATTTAGCCAAACCTTAGAAATGATAGTATAATTTACTCTAAGTATAAGGCAGTATAGGTCCTTGTGGTGGCATTTTAAGCCCCACATTGGTGGGAAGTGAGTTTGTATAAATATATACAGAGAGATATATGACCAAGGATTAACACTTGCATTGAGTGTTTTGTCCATTTGTGTTCCTTCTTCTTTAGCAAAAAAAAAAAGCAAATACCAGGCAATATAATTTTTTTGTTCATATGTGTTATTGATGAATTTAGTTTGATTTTTCGTAAATTTTGTAATTTTTCAGGCATGAATATGAATATCAGTTCATTGAAAAGATTGTGAAAGAGATATCTCGTAAAATAAATAGGGTTCCTTTGCATGTTGCCAACTATGCAGTAGGATTGCAAACTCGAGTGATGAAAACATGTTCTCTTTTAAAAGATTCGTTTGATGATAAAGTCAACATTGTTGGAATTTGTGGAATTGGGGGACTAGGTAAAACAACAGTTGCACGTGCCCTGTATAACCTAATTGCTGATCAGTTTGAAGGTTTATGCTTTCTTCATGATATAAAAGAAGAATCAAGAAAATATGGCATTGTAAAACTTCAAGAGATGATGCTTTCAGAGATTCTGGGGGAGGACATCAAGGTGGGAGATGCCAATAAAGGAATTCCGATAATAAAAAGGAGATTAATTCAAAAGAAAGTTCTTTTGATTCTTGATAATGTTGACAAACAAGAGCAATTAGATAAACTGGCTGGCGGTTATGATTGGTTTGGTTGTGGCAGTATCATAACAACAAGGGATAGACATTTATTAGTAAGACATGGGGTTCAAAGAAAAAGAATATATGAGGTGGAGAAATTCAACGAGAAAGAATCTTTTGAACTGTTGAGTTGGAATGCCTTTAAAGGCAGGCAAGTTGACTTAAGTTACATGGAAGTTTTGAGCTATGTAATACAATATACCAAAGGCCTTCCACTAGCGCTTGAAGTAATAGGCTCTCACTTGTTTGGTAAGTGCATAGATGAATGGAAATCAGCAATTGATATATATAAAAAAATTCCAAATGAAGATGTTCAGCAAATACTAAAAGTGAGCTATGATGGCTTAAAAGAAGTTGAGAAGGAAATTTTCCTTGACATTGCTTGTTTCTACAAAAGAAAAGAGTTGAAATATGTCAAAGATTTGGAGGAATATGCACATGGCTTTGATCCAAGTTATGGTATTGGAGTATTGATAGACAAATGCCTCATAAGTATTGATCATGATAAGCGGATTGAAATGCATGACTTGATACAGGATATGGGGAGAGAAATTATACGCCAAGAATCACCAAAAGAATCTGGAGAACGCAGTAGATTGTGGTATCATGAAGATGTTATAGATGTTTTAGAAAATGATACGGTGAGTAAAACTTGTATGAAGTTTTCATTTGTTCATCAATATTATCTGAACAATTTTTTTTGGTTATATTAATAATGTTGTTTATAATTATTTTTGTTTTCTACATGATATGTGAATTTAGAAAGTTTTTCTTTTTGTTGTATAAAAAGTGAATAAATATAATTGACTTCGTAATTTAGTGAGAAAAGGCTTTGGTTGTTGTTGTTGACTTCGTGATTTAGGAATATTTTTGTCAAAATTGCAGATATAATGCAGTATTGAACTGTTTTTTATTATATGTAGAATTTCATGTTTGTTTAGTAGTATATGAAACTTCTAACATGTTATATATGGTTAATTGTAACATTTTTCTTAATATATAGGGCACAGGTAAAGTTCTTATCATAGTTCTGGAGTATTTGCGTGAAGCTATAAAAGTACATTGGAATGGAAAGGCTTTCAAGAAGATGAAAAATCTCAAAGTACTTATTCTTCATAAGGCCTATTTTTCAAAGGCTCCCAAGTATCTGCCAAATAGTTTAAGAGTGTTGCAATGGGAAGGGTATGTTGGGAAATCACAGAGGGAGCGCAGCGGAAGGAAATTAAAAAATTTTGGACTAAAACGCAAATAAAACTAAAAGCTAACTCTGTGATTCCTTCCAGGATCCACTAACTATGTTTATACCAGATTAGAAAGGATGTTTACTTAGTTTTGATCGGTGACTTATCGTATTCGCGAATTTGAGAAGTCCACAGAGTGTCCTTCCTCTACCAGTAATCCACACGAGCAGTTTGGCAGATGCCTAGGTGCTAGCCTCCTTCACTTCTTCCCAAGTGAAAACGGGAACTAAATCTATGATTCTTGAATAATCAAGAAGTGTTCTTGATTATCAAGATTGATTGGGATTAGGCGATTTTATCAGGTGCAGGTCCAATTCTCTTTCTTCAAGAAAATCGACTCACTCTCATAATATTAGGACTAGGCGATTTTTNGAAGCATCTAGTGCATGTATCTCTATACACCGAGGTCATGCTGGTCTTAGTTCATTTACGTTCCCACGTGAATGATCGACCAGGGACAGTTTTAGATTAATTATCTTATAATCAATCAAGGACGCTATCGTAGTAAACACTCTAATAATATGATAACAACATAATTTATCTCTATAAATTAATCAAAAACTATATATGTTCGAATAACACATAAATAAAATGATTGGCCCTAGGGCACAATCTCCATCAGGGTACCCCAGATCGTGTTTACCAGCTAATTTTAATCCCAAAAAGCTTGCAGTGCTTAACTTGCCAAATAGTTGCTTACAATCGTTGGGACCAGTGAAGGTAAGTTCTGTATTAACTTTTTGTTTCTTTGGTGTTGTGAGTTGTGACCCTTGTGCAATTTCTTCAATTAAGAGCTATTATGATTCTTCTTGCAGAGGTTGGAAAATGTGACTGTTTTGAAACTCAGTGGTTGTAAATTGATTACAAGGATTCCTGATATATCTGGCATCTCAAATTTAACTAATTTTGAAGTCGATGATTGTGAGAACTTGATTGAAATTCATGAATCAATTGGAGATCTGAAAAAGCTCAAGACTCTTTCTGCTTTACACTGTGAAAATATGAAGACATTTCCACATAGCATCAATTTGCCCTCTCTTAAATATCTTGGGCTTAGTGGCTGCTTAAGCCTTGAGAAATTTCCAGAAATTCTAGAAGAGATGAAATATATAAAAAGGCTGGATTTGAGTGATACAAATCTCCAAGTGCCATTTTCCATTCGTAATCTTGTTTCCCTTGGAGAGATAGTAGTGAGGAAAGGCTATGGACTTAATCTATCAAATGGCATTGCTATGTTGCCAGAACTTAGATATGTAAATACTGAAGGATGTGAAGTGTTGGAACCACCTGAACAAGACAAAGACCAAGGGGAAGTGAACTCCATGCTTATTCCATGCGTGAAGAAAATTACCCTCCAAGCGTGTGATATACTTGATGAATTGCTTCCAATATGTCTTGCCTGGTTTGCCAATGTCAAATTTCTAAATTTAAGTGGTAAAAATTTCACAGTTTTGCCCGCATGCATAAACAAATGTCACTTTTTGGAGCGATTATATTTAGATGATTGCAAGCATTTGAGAGAAATTAAGGGGATTCCGCCAAACATAAAAGAACTATGGGCTAGAAATTGCACATCGTTGAGTTCAGAGTCAAGAAGCATGCTAATGAGTAAGGTTAGGTTGCGTTTGATTTGACATTTTTATATTTTCATCCATTAATTTCGTAGCAAGTAAACTAACAGTTCGGTTATTCAAAGATCACTGAGTTGATAACTCGGTCCTTGAAAATTTTAAGTACACAGTTTAATCTCTGAAAGAGTAAAACAGTATACTATTTAGTCGATGAAAAAAAGTAATAAGTATATTGTTTTAATCTTTCAGGGATTAAACCGTGTATTTCAATCTTTTAGGGACCGAATTGTCAACTCGGTGATCTTTTAGAGACTCAACTATTAGTTTACTCATTTTGTAGCTCTTGCTTGCATGTAATATATATATATATGAATGACAACATTTGTATGATTGACAGGAACTGCATGATAAAAGTGTAGATAGAAAAATTGTTTTGCCTGGATCAGCAATCCCAGAATGGTTCGACCACCATAGCAGAAGCCCATCCATTTCTTTTTGGTTTCGTAACAAATTTCCAGAGATATCTCTTTGTTCTGTTTTGCACAGTACAAATGGTGTCGCCTATGATGGATTAAATGCTATTTTGATCATCAACGGCGAGAAAACAAGGGTTTCCAAAACAATCACTATGTGGACGGAAAACCAACACCATCAATTCGATAAAGATCATACATTATTCATTGATGTTTCAGAATGGAGATTTTCAAATCATTATGTAGCTGATAGTGTATGTGAAGAAAATGGATGGGACAGAGCACCTCTGGTATGTGAATGGAATCATGTGGAGATTGTTATCTTAGGTCAATATGATGTTTTGGATTATCCTGAACGAGGAGACACCTTGTCAAAAGACATGGGAATAAGTTGGGTGAAGAAGGAAGAAATAAAGAATGAAGATATCAGATTCACCAATCCACATAAAAGGACAAAATTATCAAATGATTTAAATTGGGGTTTACGTTTCCTCTCATCAACTTGGACAAATGGCACCCTTTGTCACAAAGGTAACGCATATGTTATTCATCTTTGTTCTAATTTTGATATATTCATAAAATGATATCTTGATTCTAAAAAAATGGACAGGTTAAGATTACTAGTTATTTAAAATACAAGAAACATATATTAAATAAAGAAATGTTAACAATGACATAGATTTTAAATTATTATTTTTTTGTAGTACTACTTTTATTTTCTTTTCACATCAGGTTGTATATATTTGTTACTTTTCATTCCTATTAATTTCTATCTGTTTTTTTATTCCATTGTTCCAATTTTAATATATTCATAATTTGCTATCACAATTCTATAATTTCTTTTAAAAAAATTATAAAAGAACTTCACTTAGATATATTTATATGTTCTTAATTAACCCCTGTAAATGTTAAAATAATGCAAAGAACTTCACTTAAATCTCATCAACTTGGTGGTGTGATATACAGATACAAAATCTCAAGAAGACACTCATGCTTGTGATCAAAGAGTAAAGTTCACGTCCAAAAGAAAAGAGCAGTACTTTACCTCCAATAACGAGTTGAAGTTTGAGATTGCCAAAGTAGCATATAGAGGTAGGCTTGTAGACTATGAAGGAGCCGAGAGATATGTACAACTCATGCGACGTCTAAGTGATGATTCGGTATCTGATTTAAGTGGCCGAACAATGCTCCTCAAGGTAATAAGAAGCAACAGAAATTTTACATATTACTCAATTCTCATCAAGGGTTTGCCATTATTGGATAAATGGCTCCAAGACGTCCTAAAAGGAAAATTTGGGGACATAGAAAGTGATGAGTCTGTTCTCTGTTTCTTATGTGCTTCTCTTAAGGTGTTGCAAGTGCTACCTGTAAGCCTCAATGAAGTGCGAACTTGTGATAATGTTTGGAAGACTGTGAATCATTTACGACGTAATTACCAATCTTCTGAATATATTTGCACGCTCGCTACAGATGTCTTTTATAGGTGGAAATACGTGAATAAATGTAGTATAGATCCTGAGCTACAACCTTCTGATGTTGCTGATGACTTGGTTGTTGCAATGGCAAAGAATTCACACACTACTTTGTCAGATGAACATACGGCAAACTGAGGTACATAAGTCAACTCCTAAGCTCTAATTTATTTTTCATTTCACAAATTATCATTCAATACATATCAAGAATAATGCCTTAGTGTATTCCTCTGTATCCATTTGATTCCCTTTCTATTGTAATGAAAAAAAAGAAAAAGATTCCCTTTCTATTTTTAGGTTTACTTTCTGCTTTGGATTTGAACAATGATTTCTTTAGCCACATCTTTGTCATGATTAAAAATATGTGAACGTTATATATATATATATATGATGAATGTATTTCTGTTTATCTACTTGTTTCTTTTGATTTTTGACATTTCTTTTTTACTTTGATTCATTGCTTTAGAAATTTTTTATTTCTTTCTGCACAGAGAAGTCCTACAGACTGAAGAAGAAGCACGGATGGAGTGTTACTTGCAGCCTACAAGAAGAAAGTTGGGTTAAACATTGACACAAAGCTAAAATCTGAGTGTAAGGAAATAAGAATATGTAATGGTAACAAACATATTTCAGATATTCTCTCCTTCCTTTAAGCATTGGTTTCTTTTTATCAAGTTGTTTTCATCTTGTTAAATCTCTTAGATTTCATACTGGTGATTGCTGATTGACTTATTTTAATAACAAATTAACTATTAATGGCAAATGGCTTTAAGTTTCTTGGCTTCTTGAAAATAAAAGTTAGATGGTTTGTTGAGAAGAAGAAATTATATGTCAATATAATGTCAAATAGTCTGGAAGCTCTATTCTTATATATTCAAATTCCTGTTTATTCTGTTCTACAGATTTGTGATTTTGAGATGGCAAAGTGGTTACCCAAACAATGGATTCACAACAATCACAATGTATCTAAGTTTGAAGTCACGGTTGGGTATGCAAACGGAACAAATTGTTGACATTACAATTTATGAGGTAGTCATGAATCATGATATACTATTTTCAGTTGATGATGATGATCCCATTGGCAAGTACTATGCTCCTGAATATTTCATGCATGACATGGTAGATGAAAAATAGGAGTAGGAACAAGAGGAGAAATAAATTAATTTAAAGTCTAGGAAAAAAAATAAAAAGATTGGGGAGGGACAAGACGAGAGTGTTCAACTTCAATTATTGTGTTCTCATTAGCTAGAGTGAACATATACATTATTATTAAGTGCTTATGTGGATCTTTGCTATTAGCTAATTAGACATATAGAAACAGAGGTGTAATTTTTTCTAAGGATCCACATTTTTTTATCTGTTCTTATATCTCTCTAAATATTCCATAGAATCTTTTTCTGTATTAGATACACATACACATATAAAATTCCATAGATGTATGTGCTAAATTTAGGTGTTGTATTAGATACACAAATATATATTTGGCTCTCAATTGTCTTCAGACTGAAGAACTTTATGTATTTGCATATAGGTACCTGACCAAGCAATTAAGCATGGAAATATCTGGAGTTGCAAATCATTTTCGGACTTCATATAACCAAAGGAATTGAGACTCTTCACCTCAATCTTAGGAAACTTTAGTAGTTATTTTACATTTTGAATTTGATACATTATTATGGTTTGGACTTTGGAGCCTCAGTACACTTTTTAGTTATAATTTCATATAGAATTTGACATATTGTGGTTTGTGGTTGAGATATTTAACTTGTATTTGAAACCAATGCACTGTTTTATGGATTATGGTTTTAATTTATGTCATTCAATTTCTTGTTTTGTTTAAACTTAAAGAACCTAAATCCATCACAAACCAACTTTGTATTCAAGGAGGATATTTGCCAGTGCTATAAAAGTGCCATATAATTTGAACATCTTTTATTATTCTTACCGAATAGAATTGTTGGAATACAAAATATAAATACGTACCAACTTTAATTTGCAATTTCTTTCTTGCTATATACATAGACAACCAACCCTAACTAACTCTATTTGAAATCATTGGTGAAGTTGCTCAAAAAATCAAATTCAACTAATTAATTATTCTTCCTTACATCTACAAGCAACAGCCAACATGCATGTGCTTCAAGTTCTAACCATGTATATTTAATTTTGAATTCCCAAGAAATAAAAAAAAAAAAAAAACTTTCTTTTTCTTTCCATCAAGATCCAGCCTACTTTGATATGAAAGCGAGATTGTAATTCAAGTCTTAGCATTTACACAGGCAACACAGCAAAAGTCTTTATCAGCTGAGGTAATTACTATAAAACAAATGTGGTAGGTTTTTCAATTGTTTGTATTAAATATAGGAAGGAAAACATATTATGAAATAATAAGATGCCATGAGATGTAAGTTTCGAAATAATTTAAAGGTTAAAGGGCCAATTTGGTCCTAAATGTATGTCATAATGTTCATTTTGGTCCATTATGTTTCAAAATGTTCAAATTGATCCTAAATGTTTGCAAAATGTTTCATTTTGATCCCAACTATTGAATATGGCTAGGGATGATCAAAATCCCCATACCCAATGGGAACTCTGAAAATTACCTTATGGGTATGGGTTTGGACCTGTACCCATTCTTAATGGGTACGGGTCCGGGTATGGTGGTACCCTACGCATTTACCCATTAGTAATAATAAATATATTTTTATATATAAAAAATATAATACTTTAACACTTTTTATTGAAAAAATATCAAAATTTTTATAAATATTAAAATATTTTATTAATGCATTCATATTTATGATTTATTTTTTAATTTTTAGTAGTTATACTGTTATAGATGTAAAAAGCTAGATGAATATAAATTTTATATTAACAAAAAATAATTTATTTTAAAATTTTTCCGGGTTCGGGTTCGGGTATGGGTTAGACTACCCAGCGGGTATAGGTATGGGGATTGATTTTGATACCCGCTCACATATGGGTATGGGTACTGGTATCATAATACCCTACCCATACCATACCCATGATCATCCCTAAATATGGCTTGTTTCAAGTTCAAAAATGACGAGTTTAGAGCTACATATTATTCTCGAAGAGTGCAAATGACATCAAATCGGTCCTAAAAGTAGACCTTTCGTTTTATAATCAAACAAGCAAAGTTGATTATATCTCTCGTTTCAAATTCGAAAGCGACAAATTCAAAGCTACGAGTTCCTCTTAACAAGTATTTTGAAATTGAAATGAGAGACGAGAGATATATGACCAAATTCAACAGTATGGGATCAAAATGAAACATTTTATCAATATTTAGGACCAAAATGAATCTTTCTGCCAACATTTAGGACCAATTTGAACATTTTGAAATATAATGGATGAAAATGAACATTAGGACATACATTTAGGACCAAAATAAACCTTTGACCTAATTTAAATGATATTGTTGACTAAATTCATATTGATTTTGTGCGTGTTTTTTTTTTTGTTTTCATATAACTAAAGTCAAACAATACATACTCATGTGGAGAAATATTCAATGTCTGCCTAATAGTTTTATGATTTTATTGGACAATACCTGAACCAAGGTAAAGGTAAAAGTACTTTTCGTAATCCCAACTATGAGGTTATTTTCGATTATACTTTCAACATTTATTTTTCAATCAGTTATATTCTCAACATTTCACATTTGAGTCAATTATACCTCAACCAGGTATTTTTTTTTTGTTTAAGGTTCTTAAGTTTCCATTATTTAGAAATCCTCCATTCTTTCAAGATTTTTCTATCACACGAGTTCCTAACTAATTACAAAACAATCCAGAATGTTTGTCATATTTAACGAACTGGTCCGTGCAATTGAGAAACTCGAAAAATATCTCCCCTCTGTTTTCACAGTTCGGGCAACCACTCACAAATTCGTCGGTGAGCTTCGAATACAGAGAAATCGAGCAGAAATACCAATAGCTTTAACTCCCTGCGTTAACACACAATTTTTGGTGGCGGTGCCGTCGTGGTCGTCAAAATTGAGAAGTAAAGTAACTTCAAAATCCCTTTAGAGAGAGAGGCAAAATAGAGAAGATGAATGAGAGAGGCGGTTGTAAGAGAAGAAAAAAGGATGAGAACGGCGTAATGTAGGGGAGACTAGGAAACTGAGCACGACAACGAGAAGAACCATATCGACGGAAACAAGGATAGAGTTAACGACGACGATGAAGTGTGGTGGTAATGTTTTTGAGTAAGAGAAAGAGGATTGTTAATGACTTCTAAGGACATGTTTGTTAAAGATGACAAACATTGTGGACTATTCTGTAATTAGTTAAAGATTGAGGTATAATTGACTCAGTTATGAAACGATGAGGGTATAATTGCCAAAAAGTTAACATTGGGTGTATAATTAAAAATAACCTCATACATTAGAAGTACCAACAACACTGTTGCCTATAAATAAATAGAAGAACTTAAAAATATTTGGGAAATTCTATAAAAAGCCCATAATTTTAATTGTTTATCCGGAATATAACATTGCGATCAGGATAAAGCAAATGAAAGATTAATAATCAACTCCATACATTTGGCATCAATATGAGGTTGTGACCTTGTTTTAATGTCTTGTAACTTGATATAATTCCTTTGATTGAGAGACGATAATAAATAAAGGGAAGATTTTCAAAATTCAACATTTGGAAGAAATAGAATCCTTTCAACAAGTGAACTGTGAAAGCGCAAGCAGAACGCGTCCAATTTGTCAAATAATTAATTAATTAGTTACAAAACGAGTTCTAATTAATTATTAAATTGGCTTAAGTGCAATTTTAGTCCCATAACTATGACAAAGGTTTCATTTTGGTCCCATAACTTTTTTTGTTGCAATTTTGGTCCCATAACTATGACAAAGGTTTCATTTTGGTCCCATAACTTTTTTTGTTGCAATTTTGATCCCATAACTATGACAAAGGTTTCATTTTGGTCCCATAACTTTTTGTGTTGCAATTTTGGTCCCATAACTATGACAAAGGTTCCACCGTTAGTCCCTTGGTGAATTTCATCCATATTTAGCCGTTAAGTATGACGTGGCATAGTGACTAGGATCATGATGTGACAAAATAAGATGAAATAGACTGAAATAGGATCTATATGCAACATATTAAAACTTATCTATACCCAACCACAATATATACAAAGAGTGGTACTTCCTCTTCCTCGTCAGCCCAACGAGACTTCCTCTTTCTCGTTCCGCTTCCCGATTTGCTGTCGCCGCCGCTTTGGTCGTTCGACTCTGGCTGAGGATCCCATCAACTTCGTCGGTGCTTTCTGCTTGAAGTCTCTTCTTCCCCACCAGATTGGTCCCTATCAGTACCACTCTTTGTATATATGGTAGTTGGGTATAGATAAGTTTTAATATGTTGCATATAGTTCCTATTTCAGTTCACTTCATCTTATTTTGCCACATCATGATCCTAGTTACTATGTCACGTCATACTTAACGGCTAAATATGAATGGAATTCACCAAGGGACTAACAGTGGAACCTTTTGAGAAGTTATGAGACCAAAATTGCGACAAAAAAAGTTATGGGACTAAAATGAAACCTTTGTCATAGTTATAGGACCAAAATTGCAACAAAAAAAGTTATGGGACCAAAATGAAACCTTTGTCATAGTTATGGGACCAAAATTGCACTTAAGCCTATTAAATTTAAAGACACGCATAAACAATTCGAGTATTATTATTTATTCATTTATTTGTATTCGGTGAGGAAAGCAAAGTGGTTATTGTGAAACTTTTGACTATCATCGTTTTCTTCTGACTTCGTCTTTACTTTCTTTCATATCTACAATCGCCATTTTTTGCATTCTCGATTTCTCATCTTGCTTTTGCTTCAAGCTTTGGCAGATTTCTCCTCAAAACTTAGTTATCACTGCGAATTTCTCGATTTCCGATTTTGAACCACAGGGCTCGCCGTCGTCGTCGTCCATGGCGGCAGAGGCACCTTCATCGGAGGTTCACCTGCGTGTCAATTCTCGGAAGCATAACAATGTGATTCACCCGACGGAGATAGAAGCTTCCTTGCCTTATTCAACAAGTTCGACGCCGGTTGAATACAGAGAAGTGAAGCATTTCAAGCGATGGTTTCCTTGGTTAATCCCTTTGTTTGTTGTTGCTAATATCGCTGTGTTCGTTATCACCATGTACGTCAACGATTGCCCTAAAAACTCCGTCTCTTGTATCGCCCGTTTCCTAGGTCGTTTCTCGTTTCAGCCTTTCAAAGAGAACCCTCTCCTGGGGCCTTCTTCGTTAACGTGAGTTGACCTTGTTCCTCAAGAGCTTAATATGTTTATAGAGAATCTAACAAATTTCATTTCATTTAGTCATTTCTCTGGTTGAATTTTGTGATTGTTGGTGTTCTGAGTAACTTTCATAATCTCAAAATGTTCATCCCTGATTGTAACTGCAATTGAAGAGCTGCTATCTATTTATTACTCAGGCTACAGAAGATGGGGGCTCTAGATGTTGATAGAGTGGTTCACAGACACCAGGGTTGGCGACTCATCACTTGCATGTGGTTACATGGCGGGGTTTTCCATGTATTGGCAAATATGTTGGGTATTCTAGTCATTGGGATTCGGCTAGAGCAAGAATTTGGCTTCGGTATGTAGTATACATCCCTAATTTGACATCCTCAACTCAAAGTTGTTATGAGCCCATCAATATACTGTAGAAGTGATTTACAATACACTACTTTTCAGATAGGAAGAATTTCTAATTACTTTTACATACTAATAATTGTCTAATTTTTTTGTGAAATTTGGTTTCAATGGTTGTATCTATGAAAATCATCCTTGGTAATATTGTGGTGTATGCTGCTTAGAATTTGACAACAATGAGACTGCGAATACTTCAGTTTCACTTTCGCGCAGACTAGATAAGGGCTTTCTGTATTCGTGTTATTGCTTGCACTATTTAGCACTAAGTACTTTCCCGGTCCTTGTTTGTATTACAGTGCTTATTGGGCTGCTATATGTGATTTCTGGATTTGGGGGGAGTTTGCTTTCTGCCCTTTTCATTCAGACAAACATCTCTGTTGGTGCTTCTGGGGCTCTTTTTGGATTGCTGGGAGGCATGCTTTCTGAACTCATTACTAATTGGTCTATGTACGATAACAAGGTGCTCATACAATTGGTCTTATTTGAAACTTGGTTTTTCAATATGCAAAGTTCTGCTTGTATAAGTAAACTTCTAACCTAATTATGGTTCTCCAATTATTTGCAGCTAGCAGCACTGTTGACCCTTGTGATTATTGTCGTAGTCAATCTAGCAGTAGGTATCCTCCCACATGTGGACAATTTTGCCCATATTGGAGGATTTATTACAGGATTTCTTCTTGGATTTGTGTTTCTGATCCGTCCCCAGTTTGGCTGGGTTAGCCAAAGATATGCACATTCAGGATACTCCTCAGCCTCAGTAAAACGTAAATTCAAATTATATCAGTGCATCTTGTGGGTCCTCTCTCTGATACTGCTTATTGTTTGGTAAGCCTCTGAAATGTTGCTCTTTCTAACAATTCATAATTTCACTAGTATAGCTGTATAAAAGGATATATTTTTTAAGGCTTAACCTTATTGACAAATAGCATGAAACCTGCTTGCTTTTCTTAGCTGGTTAGGATGAAGTGAATATACTATTCTGTGTACCCAAAGAAAGGAACATATATCATAGGAAACCAATTTATTTCATTGAGGTTAGAATCGTATAATATACCAAACCCATCAAAATTGTGTCACTTTGTTGGACATTCCATTTAACGTCATAATTTGCTATGAGATTTTGACAATAAGTTCAGCATTCCTGTTCTTCACAAGAGATCTGAAGCAAGAAAAGGAGATTGGTATGAAGAGAAAGAGAAATACAGAATATACATGTAGTAGATTTCATAATTAATATACAGAATTGTTGTTATTTATTTTCAGCTTGTTGAACTGAACTGAAACTTGTAATTGCAAGTGATGCAGCTGAAATGGGTTATTTGGAAATTTAGGCGCTAGATCATAATATTCTGGTACATAAAACCTTTATAAAAAAAATTCACAAAGTTGATTCTGGGAGAAAGCATAGACTAACTGATGGATTGCTCATTTCTTTTTCTATTGAAAACTTTGTCTTCATCATACAGAGTAAGTCCAAGACTCCAAGTTAAAAATGGAATATACTGATATATATATGTGCTGTGACTTTATGTTAAAAATCCAGTTCTACTGATTGATGATTGTGTTCTGGCTTTCCCTAGTTTCACCATCTATTTGTGCCCATTCTTTTCCTTTCACTTGCTTTGACATTTTAAATTTTATATCTATTTTGGAGTTTATGTGAAAATGTCAATATGGCAGGATTACTGTTGGCCTGGTTTCACTTCTCCGTGGTGTTGATGCAAATGACCATTGTTCCTGGTGCCATTATCTTTCTTGTGTTCCAACTTCAAAATGGAGCTGCAATACTGACCCTGCATCTTGTTTGGTAAGCATTTTTATCCCATTTTATCTGAATACTCTTAATTGAATAATTCCAGTCTTGGTTGAATAATAACAATAAATAACCATGAAAAATGAAGTTCTCAAGGATTTAAGTCAATCTTGAACTTCATGGGGTATCAATACTGTCTAAGAACATGGCATGTTATTCTCCCTCCATAGGTCAGGTGGTTTAGAACAACTTTTTTATACCAAAAGTCCAGACATATAAATTTTACCATCAAGTATCTCATAAATTCCTACCCGAGTAAGAAACCTCTTTGACCAACAAGAAGTAGCATTCATTTGCAATGGAAACACCAATCTCATTGATGTTTGAAAATGTTATTTGTGCGTCTTAAATAATAGGATCCCAACTTTTCCAAACACATCTATATACTTAACCATTTTTTTCCTTTTTTTATTTTCCATAAATAGATTCCACCTAGTGTTTGATGTGGTGAATTATCTGTTTTGTTACAAATGCATGATTTAATGTTTTGCTGAAATGATATAATTGCAGTCAAGCCAACTTGGTAATCAGCTGAACATAACGTGCTCAAACAATGGTAAATCCAATATATACATCTTGTCAGATCCAACCAATTCGCAGATCCAGGAACTGTGCACTCAGCTTTGCAGTTGAGTTTTGCTAGGAAATGGATGGTGTTTGTTCATTACTTCATTTGTCCATATATTGTTGTTTATGGCTTTTGGTGAAATAATGTAGTGCTATATATGATGCTGTCTAGTTAATAACATTTGGCTTAGGACTTATACCCTTTTGTGTATATCATATTGATTGAATTGCTCCTTTGCCACCAATTATATTGAGAACAAAGTTACATTTTCAGCTCATTTGGCTAATTTATAATCAGCTATAAGTTTGCTATTTTACACATCATCACAAAAGGAAAAGGGAAAATATAGCGGTGGACATAAACAATGTGAAATATGTGATTAGTTATGTTCAATACTTGGTCCTTTTTTAGGATAAAAATGATTTTCTTTATATTTCATAATGTACAACGGATACTGGCACATCGCGAGGGAACCGCACAACATTCCCCTTCTCAGTCTTTTTCCAAACATTTTTGGTGCAGCCTATGGCTGCTTTACTTCTTTTTAGGCTTTGTTTTATGTATTAAAAAAAAAACATGAAGAAACGTCTAGTTTTTCTTATTTTTTTTTGGAGGGACAAGTGAAATTCCATTCAAACAAACACAGCGGCATCAGGAAGTGAACCCAAATTAAAATTACTCTTCACTGTTCTATTATTTATAAAAATAAGAGGCAATACTTCGACAAATAAATGAGATAATTTAAATTAGAAAATTGGGTGATAGAGCAATTGCATCATTGAATCATTGCCAATTATTTACACGAGACTGAAAAGTTCAAAATTTGTTGATATTTAAAATAGTGAGGGGCTTATTTTTAAAAAATTAAAAGAAATATTGTAATTAAATACATAATTTAGAGTTAATCAATGTGCAATTTCCTCTTCAAAGCTAGTTGGGTTTCATGCTTTCATTCTATTTGGGCTATATGTATGGGCCGAGATAGTGGGCTAGACAATAACATGGACACAAAAATCTGATTCCTATAATAATCAAGAGATTATTATAGGAATCAGATTATTATAGGAATCAGATTTTTTTATCTCTGTAAGTAATTTGTAAATACCTCTGTAAGCGCTCATAGAGCCTGGAAGTCTGCCCTGGTCTTGGTGAGCTCCCGGGACCCAACTCACCCAAACTTTTTATTCCAAAAAAAAAAAAGAGTTCCTTACAAAAAAATAAGCTCAAATTCTCAAAAAGACATTTTGAATTTTGACAAAAAGAAAATAAAATTGAATGAAATGTGAGAGTGTAACAAATTCCTAAATCTTAAATTGCAAGAGATTGACTCAAGAGCTGTAAAGAGATGTACAAGAGAAAATACATCCTAATTTCTATGTGACTGAATAACAAATGTAAAAGTCATTCAATTTCTACAAAATTTTTAAGACATACATATTTTTTTTTTTCAAAATTTAAGGATTAAATAAATAATTGAAATATATAAAATGTGCAAACTGCATAAATACCACAACTTTACAAGCTTGTTTCTTCAAGTAATCACCACATAAAGAAGATAACTTAGACGAGAAATAATGCAGTACAGGGGATTTTCACCACGACCTTTTGGCTAAGAAGGTGTGTAGTAAATACACCAGAAATGATTTTCAAAATAATTTTATAAAACAAAAATAACCCAATATGTAAATATTGATTCATGAATGGCAAAACTATTATTTTAGTCCCTAAAATTTTACATCAATTTTCGATTTTGTTCTCAAAGTTTGTTTGCTATCATTTTTTAAAAAAGTTTTAAATGTCGATCAATTTTGTCCTTTACCTTACTTCCATTCAATAAACTAACAATAAATTCTACAAGATTTTTAATTTGAGTCAGGATTATATATTTTTTACAATTTTACATTACATCATGTCTAAATCATGTGAATTTCACGGTTAATCCATTAGATGAAGTTAGCGAAGAATAAAATATAAGACTTTGAAGATAAAATTGACAGTAAACAAATTTTAAGGATGAAATTGAAAATTGATATAAAATTTGAAACTCAAAAATATGTTTTTGCCTTAGCGTGTATGGGGGTATTCCCGTAATTGCACAATCTCTGTCTTCTTCTCGTAGCCATTATCTCTGAGAAACACCATCGACTATGGAAGATTTAACACTACAGATTGCTCTCTTAACCCACCATTTTCTCTGAGAGAGAAACCTCATGAAGCTATGAACGCTTCTTCTATATCTGATGCTACTATGGCGGTTCGAGCTCTCAAAAGCTCTTCACTATTTCGTTCTTCGTCCCCTCCTTTCTCCTCCGCCTTGCGCCGATGCTGCTGCCGCCTCTGCCATTTCAGCTCCTTGCAGCTCCGTCGTCGCTTCCCGGAGTTGACTTCCCGGCGTTCATCGGTGTTCAGTTGTGGACCTCACTTCTTCAATTATGGCGGTGTTCGAAGCCGTTCCGTCCAAAGCCTCGTCGATAGCGTCATGGAAGAACTCAAAGACATGCGCAAAAGCAGGACAGTTTCCGCCAATTCAATGTATGTATAATCGTTTCTCTTCATTTTTATTTTTCATTCTATGCGATTGAAATCTCTTCATTTGGAAATTGCGGGCAGAAGGCGATATAGATAGGATTTCAAAAAGTGGGTTCGTTCTTAAGCAGGTTATTGATTGGCGTTTTTCATCATATAGAAATATTGGTCCATATAATTTTTTGTGCTTCACATAAGTATCCTTAAATTGAATTGTAATAATAGATGCATGCAACTCTAGTTACTTTGGAAATGGTTGAATCTTTGGTGGAGGAAGAGGGACTTGGTCCATATCATCTTAGCTTGGTTCTGATTTCTCTATTCTTTTAACGGTAACAAGCCAGGCTCTTCTCCTACATGTGGTCTCATGAACCTTAGAATAAGTTAGGTGAGAAACTAAACCTGACAGATAGGTAATTCTCCAAAGACAAGTCAAATGAACTGTTTTTCAGTTATGTGCCATTGCCAACTTTCAATGGCAGTAATGAGAAATGACTAAATCTTGTTGAAGTCCCTGTAGTCTGACATTCGTTTCTTTGCTGCCAATTATTGATTTTGGAATCTTGTTGGTAAAGACAGCAATAGTCAAAAGAAATGGGTATACCGGTATAGTTTCTCTTTGAGAGAGGAACTTATCATTAAATCTAATAATTGTTTTAAAAAATTCAACAATTAAATTTTAGACATTGAAAATGTTTTAGACATTATGTGCTACTAGTATGCGACAAAAGGAAAGTAAAGCAAATACATTGAAAGTTCAATATCATAATTTGCTCCATCCTGACTCCTTCATGATCTTTAGTTTATATATCTGCCCTCTTGTTTTGGTGTCATACTGCTTTAGTCCAAACTGAGGACCTTTTAATATATTAGGAGGGTATTTTATTACATAATCATAAACTAAGATTATAGACATGCTTTTTGACACTCAACATATGTTCAAGGGCTTAGTTATGTTTTAAATTTTATCATTCTTTTTCCAACTTGCCCTCCCAACTTTGAAAAAGTTGTTTGAGGTCTGTCATACTTAATTTATATAATACAATACGTAGGTGATTGATAAATGATGTGGGTGAAATGAAGTATGTAGTAATATATTTGTAATGGTATTCTAAATGTTGTGATGATTATGAGTTTCTTAATCTTAACATTTAAATAGAAGAAACTGTCATTTTTTTTCTAACTTTAATTTGTTTTATTGGATGAAGAGTCTGTTTTCTGAACTCTTCTGAAAACATAAACTGATATAGATATTAATGGACCATTGGTAACTTTTTGGATGTTTTGTGTAATACTAACTAATATACTTTTGGCCACTACACTAATGAATTTGTGATATTATAAATATGGAAACAAAAGTCTAATTTGTTTTTATTTTTGAATTTCAAAATTTGTGGTTTTTCTTCAAAATTCTAAATCCGAATGAATTTCTGAAAATTTCTTAAATAAGAAAAATATTCTTTTTTATTTTTTCTTTTTCATATCAAAAGGAAATACTGACTTTCAGAACAACTTCCTTTCAGAGATTTCTATTGATTTTTTAAAAAAATTATTGAAAATATGTAAAGTCCATTGGGTAAAGAGCTCTATTCCAAAATCACATTTGAAATTGAGGCATTTAAATTACAGTTCAAAGCTTGATTTTCCAGATTCCTTGTTCTGGCATTACTTCAGATATTATCTTAAATTTGTTTATTGACTTCACAGCAAGGGCTTAATGAGTGAAGAACTTCTTGAGGATAGACTTGTTAGCCGTTCATTGGAAAAAGGATTGCTTTTGGAGTTCAAGAAGGATTCTGGTAAAAAATTGCTAGCAGTTGCTCAGAGGCCTGATGGCAAGAAGAATTGGATGGTTTCTGATCAGGTTCAAGTAGAAACAACATAATGCGGCATGTTATATAGGTTGCTAGGTGTTGGCACCCCTTGTATTTCAAATGCTAAAACAGTACCGACATTTTATCTAGTCTGACTGTTCATTGGTTTTGTGGGGTTGTAGAATGGTGTCACTTCTTCAATCAAACCACAACAAGTGACATATATTGTTCCTGGTATCAGCAACTTTGACCAAGAAAATATTGCAGATTTTGTTCAGAAAGCTGAGGACAACTTGGTGAGTTTTCACATCCCTATGGTGAATGATATGTCATTTTTCTAACTGGTTGCATCTGTTAATCTCTAGAATCCTTCTGATATAATACAGGACGCATCACTCCTTGAATTTGCTTGGGTCGAGCTTCTTGAAAAGAATAAGTCAGTGACAGCAGAGGAACTGGCTGAGGTAATATGAATATATAATTTCTGGACTGGATGTCATGGTATGCCTTGTAGATACTTACACGATTTGCTTGTTCTTCAGATGATTTTTGGCAGTGATGAACCTCTTGAGAGCTATTCTGCTCATATGTTGCTTTCAAAAGATGAAATATACTTCACTGTGCAGGACAGCAAAGGTTTTCGATCTCTCTACAGGCCTCGACCAACTGAAACGGTAGATGTGTTACATTTTGGTTGTAATTAGCTTTAGAAAGGGAAAAAGAATATTAATTATTTATATAGCCAAAATCTATGTTGCAAACTCTTGGAGTGTTCCCTAATGTTTTCATGTGCTTGAGGAAGAACATTGAGTTATTTTTGGGTATTGTTTAACCATTAATTTCAATTAATCTAGGATCATGGATCAGTAAATAAATAAGTGTCAACAATACCTAGAACTACTTTTCCGTTGCTTTATTAATCAGTAGTACAACCTTGTCAGAAGGAGTAAATTACTACTAGTTTCAGTTTGGAAATTTACAAAAATTTCCCAACCATTGGTTTTTAATCTCATAAAAGTTTTTGCTTAGGGACATGCAACTAGAGTTATGTGCTGCAGGAAATTATCTTCTTTCTTTGTGCTTTGTTCATCATTTGATGTGCTAACTCAATTTATCATCTTAGTTTGGGATGTCTATGGCAAACAATTGTATTTATTATTATTAATGTTTTCTTTTTTGAAAAGGAAGGTTGAGGAGCTTATGCGAAAGAAAGTAGTAAAGGATGCGGCTGAGAAAGAACTTCAGGATTTTGTGGAATTGCTGGCATCTGCCAAAAACGATAAACCTCCTAAATCTTCATGGATGAGTGAAGAGAAAATCTGGAGCAGAATTGAGTCACTAGAAGCATATGCTATTGATGCATGTAAAAATGATGAACAAAGAAAAACAGCCGAGATGGTAATCCTACTCAAAACACCCAGTGTATCTTGATTTGACAGAAATTTATGCTTCACTTCATGTGAAAGGCTGATCACACTGTATTCAGTCAACTTCTGCCAGGAACTATTGTAGTGAATCTTAAATTTACATATCTTATCTATTGATTTGATTTATATTTATAACCAAATTGACTGTTGTTTCTTTTAGTGACTTCATCTTAACTTCTATTAGCAGATTCTTAAGGCTATGGGTCTGACAAGAATGGCACCTGCTGCTGTGAAGCTCCTGATAGATATTGGATATTTTCCTGTACATGTCAATCTTGATTTGTTGAAGTTAGGGATTCCTACTAATCATTCAGAAGAAATCATATCAGCTGCTGAAAGTGTTCTAGTAGAATCATCTGATGTAGATGAGGTGAGTCTCCTTTACCTGATAATCTCTCAAAGTATGTAGTGTTGAATCCCCCACCATTTGGTCTAAGACCAAGGAGGTACCATTTAAGCTGAGGCTCTCTGGTTAAAGTGTATCATATGTTTTCCGATGACAGTGGATTTTTAATAATAATTCCAGTTTTAAGGTAAATTCAGTATGTCCCTCCATCCCCTTCTTTCAAATCTATATATCCTGTTATAGAAAGTTGACTCTGATGCCAACTCAACCTTATAATCAATCCATTGAAATTCCGAAAAGATTATGGGTAAGTCAGGGGCTAAATAAAAGAAAATAATATGAAATTCACAATACTTCCCTTTTAAAAATAAAAGTTGAAAGCCAGGACGAGGGCTACGATTTCCTATCCATATCAGCAAAGTCAACTTGCATTGTTGGTTTATGGTCAAATATTATCTAATTCCAAACTAAAATACCAAGTGTTACCTTTTATAAACATTAATAGAGCAGAGCAAATAAAATCAACAGAGACAAATAAGGAGACTAAACTGAAGACTTAATTTTTCCTTTAAAAATTTCTCATTTGATTTTTTCTTTTAATCCATTTGGAACACGTGACTTTGAAAATGAAGTAATGACAATGGGCTAGAAGGGTCTTTCTGTGATCTCAGTATAACTCCATAAGCAGCAAGTTATTTCTGCTTGGTGGGGCTGTCCAACTCAGATGTGTGACCTTAATTTCCTATTTATTCTCACCCTTTGATCTATATTTTCAGGGTTGTGTTTATAATTGTTGTTTAGGGTTATTCATCTAGTTTTCTCTTTGATTTTTGTAATCATATTACTGTTACTTGATTATATGAAATATCTTATAAGGCTGTTGTAACTAGATTCCTTTTAATGTTATTTTGTTCAGATTAGCAGGAAAGACCTTACTGATTTGAAGGTCTATGCCATTGATGTTGATGAAGCTGATGAGGTAAACAGTAGTCTATTATTATTGTTGTTGTTATTTTTCATTTAGACATACCAAGCTTATTATTAACTAACCAATAATATGTAGCTTGATGATGCTTTGAGTGCAACAAGGTTGCAAGATGGTCGTCTAAAAGTTTGGATACATGTGGCAGACCCAACAAGATATGTTCAACCTGGAGGCATTTTGGATAGGTATCTGATTGAAATTCAAATAGACATTTTAACGAAGCTTTGTTGCTAAAGTTTCCTCTTTGATTACTTCATGGCAAGCAGTGAAGCTAAGAGAAGAGGGACTTCTATTTTCTTGCCCACAGCCACATATCCTATGTTTCCAGATAATCTTGCCATGCAGGGTATGAGTTTGAGACAAGGAGAGCATTGTAATGCTGTCACAGTATCCATTGTGCTGCATAATGATGGCAGGTAAATTTTCAGCTCACTGGATGCATCTTGTGATAGAAATTCACTTGATAACATACTAGTAGAACATGACATTGCACAAGCAAGGAAACCTGTTGATGGCCTGTGGCCCATCATAACCTGTTAATCTTTGCCCTCCACTGACCCCGGTTACACATCTTTATTATTGTTTTACGATTGTCCCTAAGATTCCTTACTCTGGTTATACTTTTGTCTTTTCCCCAAAGCAAACAAGAATGATTGTTGAGAATTCTAGAATTATCTAGAATCATTTTATTTCTTATTTTATCATTAATTCATTATCTCTTAGGATTAGAATTATGTTATCTTATTATTATCTTTTAAATTTGAATAGGATTAGATTAGATATTAGGTTAGATATCTTTTGTTGTTATCTTTTTCAAGTAGGATTAGGATTTCTAACTTGATTAGGAATATTTTCTCTTATTTAAGTCATGTAAACCTTTTTGTTTAGAATCATCAATAATAATGCGAATATTATTATCTAATTCTCAACAATGATTATTAGAATGAAATGAAACTACATAGTGGGAGGACTGAGAATGATGATGATACATCTTCCTGTCATAAATCTGCAAGAGTTGGGACTGTTGGAATATTTCATTGAGTTTTAAGCTTTTGCTTTCTTTCTGGTCATGTTCTGGATCAGTGGCTATCTTTTCAGTGATAATATGGTAACATATGCATATATAGCAGACAAATATTCTGCTCTATTTATTTTTTTCTTAGAAGGATTGTCCTCTATTCTTTCATTGCCTTTTTCTCTTGGTGAATTACTCTTTTATTAGGACTAAAATTCTATTTAGGTCCCTCACATATTAGCTCTTTCTCAAGTTGGTCCCTCAAATTTTCCTTCTCAATTTGATCCTAACACAAATTCTTTTTGTTGACGGTGTTAGTCCATGTATCTAATTTTTAAATAAATTGGTGACATTGTGTTAATTTAAGGTATGGCATCATTAGTTGATTACAGTGTTTTAAGTGGCATATAAGCAATTTTTTTATCAACAAAATAAATTGTGAATACTTTAGAGTACAAAGACTAACTTTCATAACAAAAAATTGGGTTTATGTTGCTATTAACATAACATGTCATCAATTAAAGGTGTCACCTCTTCAATTAACACTCATGTCATTAATTTAGTTAAAAATTAGATGAAGGAACAAACATTGATAACAGAAAAAATTGTGAGGGACCAAATTAATAAGAGAAATCTAAGAGAGACTAACTTGAGAGGAAGTGAATATGTGAAGGGCCAAAATGGGTTTTTAGTCCTTTTATTAGAGAGATTTGGGAATAATCTGTTAATGGATTTCTTTGTGGGTGTAACAGCATAGCAGAATGTTCAGTTCATAACTCAGTCATTAAGCCTACATACATGCTAACATATGAGAGCGCCTCTGAGCTGCTTCATTTGAACCTTCAGGAGGAGGCTGAGTTAAGAATTTTGTCTGAGGCTGCAAATCTTCGTTTAAATTGGCGACGCCAACAGGTTGGTTTTAGTTTCTTGTCCTGATGTAGCTCGAAAAATTGTTTCAAGTTTCTTTTAGTGTATTTTGTATTAGAAATATATCAATGATGGCAGTGGGGAATGGGGATAGCTATTCTTGTTGGTTAGAGAAACTGTTCTTATATAGGTCAGTTAAATTGATACATTTTGAAGTCTTGTACTGTTAGTCAAAAGTATTTCATCAAGTTGCTTGCTTAATCACATTTGAGGAGAAGTGGGAGGATATAACATGTTAAATTATCAACTCTTATTTTGTTCAAATCTATTTAGTTTTGTAACTGATAATCTGATATTCTTTTTTCATACTTTTGTAGCTTTCCAAACTACCAAATTTCTCATAAAGCATCAGTACTTACTACCTATATTAATAAATTTATTGATAACATTACTGTATTAGCTTGTATAAGAGGAGCTTTGGTTCACCCCAGTGATCAAAAGATTCTATTATTCTCTGATAATTGGAACAAAAAGGAATTTACAGGAGGATTTGTTATCTATTGTGTGATTAGTTTACAGGAGTTGATAATTTATTTAAGTAAAGAAAAATCAAACCTGCATTTGGTTGTGGATCCGTTAAGACTTGATTAGAACTGCTTGTATCAAGTATTGCTTTCATCAATTGAAGCTTTTCATAGTTAGCCTTTGATATGTTAATTTACCCTTATGTCCCTTTATTCAGGGTGCAGTTGAGACATCTACCATAGAAACTCGCATTAAAGTGCCTAATCCTGAGGATCCTGAGCCATCAATAAATCTTTATGTTGAAAACCAAGCAGATCCTGCGATGCGATTAGTCTCTGAGATGATGCTACTCTGTGGTGAAGCTATAGCCATAATTGGATCCCAGAATGACATCCCTTTACCCTACAGAGGACAGCCCCAGTCAGATATAGATGTGTCTGAATTTTCCCATCTTCCTGAAGGACCTGTTCGGAGCTTTGCCTTGGTCAGGATAATGCGTGGTGCTGAAATTGATTTCAGAAAGCCAATACGCCATGGGGTTTTGGGACTTCCTGGTTATGTTCAATTTACATCTCCCATACGTAGATATTTGGATCTTCTTGCTCATTATCAGGTAAGTTCCTTCCAAATATGTTGGTATGAATAGATAACAAACCTTTGTGCCACTAGTGCCGGATAGAAGACTATTTCAGTCAACTAATAATATTGTCGGATATATAATGCAAATTCACATAATAGGAGAAAGCAACAAGAATCAGGAAATTGTAACTAAATTTTGTTTAAGAGGAATCCCTTGTTGCATGTATGTGAAACAGTCTAACAGAGGATGCAGGAAATTCCAGTCTGGGTGATTGAAATGTCTGCCTATCTTAGGAGGAATTAACTAGGCTAAAGATAGTTACTCAGTGTTCACTTTATTATAGAATTCTCTTTTGGGATATAATTAGGTTATAAGTACAAACTTCGCTGTGAAAAATAATAACGATGCTGAGACGGTTTTAATCTTTCTACTCAGTCTGAGTCTGAGATTGACTTCATTATATTTTCTTATTTATAGATGGTATTATTTTAATTTGATTGTTTCCATTTCATTAATCAGTTATATCGGGAAATGAAATCTTATGCTAGTCTTCTGTGCATGCTTTATAAGCTTAATTGGATTTGTTGATTCAAAGAATGCACCCTTAAAAACTCTCTTGCTGCCTCTTTTGATTTTCTATTATTAATTTGGGTATGCCATACTGCCTGCTGGTGTTTTAACTATCCTTTTTTTTTTCTCACGGGTTGGGGGTGGTGCATGTATACTTCCTTCAGGTCAAGGCATTTATAAGAGGCGAGACTCCCCCTTTTTCAGCTGGTCAGCTTGAAGGAGTAGCAGCTTTTGTAAATGACAAAGTTAGAGCAGGGAAAAAGCTCTGTAGCAGTAGTCTTAGATATTGGATATTGGAATATTTACGAAGACAACCCAAAGAGAAAAGATATACTGCACTGATCCTTAAATTTGTGAAAGATCGAATTGCAGCTCTATTGTTGGTTGAGGTAAGAAGTTAATGGTTCCTTTATGTTATCTGTTTGGCTGTCCATATCATGTTTTGATTGTTCCTATTGTGCATATTACGTATTGCATATTGCATGTTATATTAGCTGTGCTAATTGATTAAATATGTGGGAGTAGTTAGGTATACTTCATTCTATATTTCAATTGTGAAATGTAATATAATGCATGTTATAATAGGAGAAATTATGAATCGATGTTCTGCATTGCCTTTCCCAGGTGTGCTAGACATATTCCATTTTGATTTTGTAGGGGACATTGCTGTTGATGGTAGTTACTGTTTTAATTATTATAGTTGGATGCTTGATATTTTATAGATTGGTTGAATATGAAATTATCTGCTGTCAGAATCTGCATGTACTCAAATTTTCACATTAGATCCTATGGGAGAAATGTAAGCTGTTTTTCCCTTTAGCTGGATAAGATTCTATTTAATGGGTTTTTAGGGATTTATTAAATTAGTTGCTGTGAATTTTATTCTGCCAAAATCATGTCATCTATAAAAAGATGGATTTTAAATTTTTTCTCTTCTGACTTCAGAGATTATTGTTTCTTCTAGTGTTCTTTTACGTTCTGGTTCATGTGAAAAAGTTGCAGATGTGATACCCTACTGTTTTGAATCCTCAAGTTGATTCTTTTCTGTAGATTGGACTTCAAGCTACTGCTTGGGTGTCTGTTGGAACTCAGATTGGGGATGAAATAGAAGTCAAGGTGGAAGAAGCACATCCACGTGATGGTGTTCTTTCTCTGAAGGAGGTTGTAAAAGTAAAAGGCTGAAATAATAGCTGACATTTGTTGCGAAAATGATGTCCAACAATTTACATAAAAGGTAAAAATATTCCCCTATGCTATTGCTGGTTCTAATTTTAGCCTACTACCATGGTAACCAAAATTGTTTACTTTGTGCGACAGTCATTCTTTTCATCAACTTAAACTCCGCTAGGCAGGTAGATGCAGCCTCTATTTTGGTTTTTGCAAGGAAGAACATTCTTGTTTCATTGGCAGATTTTCAGCCTCAAACTTGTGAAGCTGTTCAAATTTTGAAGCGTCATTTCTAGCAGAGAAACTCAGTGACATTCCATCCATCATATGCAATACCCCTGCTTTATGCTGCATGTGTACAGTACATACTACCTCTTTCTCCAACTATACAGTGTCACAAGGCTCGAAGGTCCTCTGCCTCTATTTTGTAAGTCTTTGCTATTCTAGTGATATGATCAGAATATGACTGATAAGAGCTGGTAAATTGGTAATACATCACTAGAGAGAGCCTTTTTTTTTTTTGTTTCCTTTAATATATTCATTCAGGGATTTTCTTCTGTAATTTAATTTAGCCTGGAATAAGATTGGCTGTGCATATTTCTTTCAATGGAAAAAGTCTATCGAGCTTTCTTCACTTTCTCCTCACTTTGTTGGAATGGGTAGAAATTATGATATAGATGTCACGGTTTCAAGACTTGTTTGGGTCATACTGTTGGTAAATCTACACGCAATTGAGGGCCATGTGAAATATTTGATAACACATAAATAAATGGTAAATCAATATCTGAAGCATATCATAATGAAGGGTGGAAGTAGAGTATAAGAGGGAGCGGAATCCGAGAAAGTGACATTGGTGATTAGGGGCTGATATAAGATGGAACTGAAACATTTCTAGGTATTTGTTAAATGGAAGTACTTAAGACCACAAGCAGTAGGTGGTTGCCATAGCAATTGTCAAAGGGAAAACAATATTTTATGCACTCTCAGATGGAAGTAATAGAGAGCTAAGATATTTTTGGATTTTGAAAAAGAAAACAAGAAAAAGTTTAATGAGTGAGTGTTATTACTATCATGTTTGTCTATCCAATGTGTCAACATTTTCTTACATCCCAGCATTCTGATTCTTATAATTCTATGGAGAAATTTGATAATAAATACTTAAGAATCTGATTCTTATAATTCTATGGAGAAATTTGATAATAAATACTTAAGAATCGATGTGTTGCCTTAATTACATTTACGTCTGCAAGGTGGATTTGCTTGATTTAATTTAGGCCTTCTTATTAGGCTAAATCAAATAGCAGCTTCCTTTTCTTCTGTCTTCAATTCTGACATACTCTTTCTGTTCAAAAAAATGGTTAATGCTGAGGGTTGGGTTTGTATGATAGTTTATGTACAGTTAATTATGGGTTTGGCTGCAAAGTTGGCTTCTGCTAAATTTTAAAATTGAGTTCATACTAGTTTATGTACAGTGAAAACGATACCTTCTGATACATTTTCTCTCTATGCACTATACTGTAGTGGCATTACAGAGGATCCTCTCTATTTTCAGGATTAGATCCTCTACTGTTCAGACATAGATCCTCTATAGTGCACTATAGATAAAGTGCTGAGAAAGAAAAGAACATTTAGAGAGAGAAAGTGTCAGAGGTGTGGGTCCCATACTCCCATTGAAACTTTCTCTCTCTACTTGTTTCGTTCTCTCTCAGCACTACACCTATAGTGCACTATAAAGAATTCAAATTGCTACCGCTCTTCTTTGTAATCTCTCAATATATACAGCATGAAAATTATGATGCAATTCTAGACATTGATTTGATAGCAACTAAAAGATAATGGCATATAATTTAAATTGCAGAATGTCCATTGATAATTTTTCTTCTTCACTTAAGTATTTTTTCTTCTTGCTGCATTTAGAAAAAAGAAAAAAAAAAAAAGGTACTTACTTTTCTTTTCCTCGCTTTTAAGTTTAAAGAATCTCCGAAGTTTGACCAGTTTGAGTCTAAAACACCAAATGCAGCATCAAAAGGTGTATTAAATGGCTGGTCTCTAGTGCCATCCGCAGGAATTCTCAATGCACAAAATAATGTGATGTATTTATCTGTCTGTCTGCGTGCTTGCAGATGCAGTGAAGCAAAGTAGTAAGTGCCATTAATAATTACTCCGTCCGTTCCTATATATCTGATGTTTAAGGTAAAAACACACAGACCAAGGAAATGATTAGCTCACCTAAAATGAAGAGAAAAATGAGGTAAAAAGACTAAACTATCCCTATTAAATTACTAGGAAAATGTTTATTCATGTATGACTCTACTATATTTAATAGGGATAGAATGGTAAAAGAATAATTAATGCTCTCTTGAAGTTATAAAACATCAAATATTTTAGAATAAAAAAAGTTCTCCAGAAAAGCAGATATTCAAGAACGGAGGGAGTAGTAAAGTAGCATCACATTCACATCCACCACACTAACTGTAGTTTTCTTTCTTTTCTGCATTGACATTTGACTGAGTTCACTCTGCTGGAGATTGGGGAATCTTTTGGTCACATTAACAATGGTCTCTGCATTGGTCTTTGTGCTCCTTCATCTTCATAGTGAAGAGTCCCAAGAAATACTTGCTTTGCTACCTTGAGAGACTTATTTTACTGAAAAGGATTAATGAAGCAGGGATTTGGGGAATTTATTAGTTTGTTAAATTATAGTAGCTGAAGTATCCACAACCTTCTCCAAATCCACCAATCCCTATATAAATAAACTCATCCAATGGTCACTAAATTATAATGGTTGTAATTTGGGTATACTTTAGCTATTATAATTTAGCTTATCCATTTCCGAAGATTTGGATCTGCTGAAGAATGCAGAAAATATAAAGTTATTTTGATATTATTCTAGATATTATTTATAAGATTTTTCTTAATCAGAATTTAAATTAGGGCAAGTACCGGTATCCCATTAAGGTCAGAGAATACCACTCGATCTCTTTGAGAATTTACGAGAGAAATTTACATACCACCAAATAAAGTTCTCATATTAATAAGAAGATTTGAACCCTCATCATTATAGGATAAGAGTCCAAATTATAACCAACTGTGTCACTCTTTCTCAGTCTTACCAAGATTTCAATGAACACTAGTTCATAGTAAAAGTGTATACATGATTGAGAAATGAAACTAGAAAAGCAAGTTTAAAAAAAGAAAAAAAAAATTATAATTGTAGTTAGGATTTAGGAATGAACTATTTACCACAAAAGTCGAAGGCTTCATCTTCTCGTGGAGTCATGAACTATTCACCACAAATAAAGAGAGGGACTAATTTATGAAGAGTTTCTCCAGTCGAACTGTTCTCAACTGTAACTCTGTAAGTATGTAGATTTTACTTTCTTTTAAGGCGACAATTTTCAATTTACAACCTTACTTAGAGAAACAAATTTGATGACGTTTTTAGAGAACAATTCCTCATGGAGTTCACAAATTGTGAAGCTATTCTACTCAAACATTTTTTTTTTTTGGCCTGATACTCAAACATTAAATATGAAGCCAACAACAACATTATCTCTACAAGAGTTAGAGGTCAAAAAGTTATAAACGAAGTTATGTTGGAATCTTTATTAAATTTGCCTCTTATTGGTCTAACAATTAGTGGTAGTAGTAGTTCATTGACAAGTATAGCTTCATATAATAAGGTGAATGTATTAGCAAATTGATGGACTCATGAATATGGCGGATATGTTAATGTTGTCGATATGTCACTGGAGAATAAATTGCTGCATCATGTAGTCATTGTATTTTCAACAAGTCCAATAGTAGAAATGTAGAACCTCACCGAGTGATATTGAAAATTTTGTGATGTATACTGTTTTACTGAAAAAATAGCTAGTTTTCCTTATTTTTTACTACACAAGATGAGCAAGTGTGCCAAAGAATCTAAGTAGAGCTGTCAAAATGGGCTCGACTCAACGGACCGGCCCATTAGAGCGCATAAATAGGTCGAGCCGGGCTAGCCCATTTTTGTGCAGGCTAAGAAGGGTCAGGCCGGGTTGGACACGGGCTAGCCCATTTTATTAAAAAAATATTTATTTAATATTTTTTAATCAATAAAATAATAATAAATATTATTATAAAAATAAGGGTAAATTATACTTTAGTACCTTGTGGTTTGACTCTATTTCACTTTGATACCATGTGGTATTCTTCATTACCATTTTGGTACCCTTTGGAGCTATTTTGTAATTTTAACCATAACAAATTTTGAAAAAATTACAAACCAAAATTTTTTAAAAGTTTCCATTTTAGTCCCTAGATAATATGTATCCAAGGACCTATTTGTAATTTTATGAAAAATTTTTTGGGTCAATATGTTATTTTTGAAAAATTTATTATGGTTAAAATTACAAAATAGCTCCAAAGGGTACCAAAGTGTTAATGGAGAATACCACAGGGTACCAAAATGTCAAGTTTCAAACCACATGGTACCAAAGTGAAATAGAATCAAACCACAGGGTACCAAAGTGTAATTTACCCTAAAAATAATTTATGAATGAAACAACATTGTATAAACATGTTGGATGATTAAGAATTGAAGAATTAAATGAAATATATAGTAATATAATTAAAAAAGTAATATTTACTTATCATTTCACTCATTCTTTATATTGCATTATGTAGTATAATTCAAAATATTTATATTTTATATTATATACTTGTATTTTTTTATATTATATATCAAATTATATTTAATATATTTTTATTAAATATATATATACATATAAAGCCCAGCAGGCTGGCCTTGAGCCCATAAATAGTCGGGTTGGGCTAAGATTTTCTTAGCCCATTTTAAAAACGGGTCAGCCCAACTCAATCCTTAAAATAGTGAGCTAAAGCGAGCTTGAACCGGGTTAAGCCAGCCCATTTTGATAGCTCTAAATCTAAGACACCACTTCCATTTGAGTTATTAGTTGCGCTGATCAAGGCATATGTCTCAAAGGAATTAGAGCGATCACTTCCAAAGCAATTGAGGATTAAATTACCCCATTGACATTAAAAAAATTGATGATAATAAGTTTTATGTTAATAAAAATAAATTTATTTTAAAATTTCTCTAGTCTGAATCCATATATGAAAATATGAAAATTAGATTATTTGAGAAGTCTAAAGATAAAAGTTAATTTTGATAATTGTTCATGTTTGAATTTAATTGTCTAAATTTAAAGATCATAGTATACTATCCATAACTTATTCATATTTAATTATTGGTTGCTTACTTCAAATAAACTTTTCCACCTGTAATCCAAGTATCCAACCATAAACGAATTGTTAATCATAGATATTAATTCAGTTATTGTTTGACAATTAAGATAAAAGGGTCCATTGATAAAACAAATTGGTTTTCACCTTTCACATGTTTATTTATTTTTCAAGGAAAAATCATAAAAACAAACAAAAAGTTATGTACTGCAATTTCTAACTGAGAGAAAGATACATAAATTTGAGTGTTATAACATTTGAGCACCCGATAGACTTCCCCATATATATATATACACACACACAGGTGAAACTTGAGTATGAACCGTACCAATTTATTGAAAAGAAATCAATCCAACATAACACAATATAAAATTATTATATCAATCTAATTGTCTCACATATCAAGATATAAACATTGGTGAAGCTTGACCAATATATATACAACATAAGAAATAGTACACTAGTTTATCATATATAATAATCTTTGGCTTCAATATATATATGTCTTTCTCCTCAATTAAAAGTTCAAAACAATATTGCTATTGAACTTTTGGTTTCATTAATTGCAATAAACCCCTCAACCAATCAAAGGGTTCATTCATCTATAGGGAGAACCAGAAGCCAAAAAGATTCATTGTGGATTCTCTTCTAAAGGAAATATTATTATTAGTTTATTACTATGTGACTTGGGATATGTTAATTAATATAATGATCTTTTTAAGAGAGGACACTGTCATGTTTATTAAATTAATCTCAACCATATATATTTTCAGGTTATGCTATAGATTCCTGGTTTTGGGAATTATTAATGAGTTAAGACTTTGATCTCTTACGAAAACATCATAGTTTGATTTCTTACGAAAGGAACAGACAAGGAAACTAAATTTAGAAAACATCATTGAAGTGTTGAACTTTACAAAAGAAATGATATACGTCTTAAATTTAAGAGAATCTCATATTTTATCATTAAGATTATTATTGATTTTTCTCAATCAATAAGAGTTTTATAATTAGAAGTAAAGATCACGTTAAGTGCATATGTATTAACTAGGGGCTTTGTTTGCCCTAACGGGCACGTAAATATTAGGGATCAAAATGAAATTAATGATAAATATTATGAATCCAAGTGAAATTTTTGTCATATAATTAAAGACAATGGACGTGGGTTGGTTTTTGGTTTTTTTTTTATTGTATGTATATTTTATATTATAAGATGTATTATGTTTAAGATAATTTATTTTAGACTATAATTAATTTAAAATATCGACTACCAGGAAGGGGTGGAGTCATATATAATACTAGGGGCTTTGCGTGCCCATTAGGGCACGCAAATCTGTATGTAAAATAAATAAGGGACTAAATTATTAATTTAGTAAAGAAAGAGAGACCAAATAGTATATTTTCTCTTATTTTTAATTTCATAGACTATAGTTTTAAAATGTGGACGACCAGAAAGGGGTGGAGCCATATAATATAAGATAAGATGTATAAATATATATAATACGAAATGGACTTGTAGACTTATTGATCACGGAATTAATTAGTCAAACGGGACAAGGTAATAAAAAGTCAAATTTCATTCTAGTCCTTTAAATATAGGATTAATTCTATTTTGGTCACACACACTTTTTCTCTCTCTCACACACACACATACATCTGTCTCTCTCTCTTTCACACACCCACACCCACACTCTTTTATATTATATAATTTATATTAATTTAATTAAACAAAATTTTACAATATTATTATTTTTTTAATTGCAATATTCCTCTATTTGTTTTGAGTAAAATATACAATTTAATCCCTAAAATATTTTTTAAGTTATAATCTTCTTCCATTCTCTTTAATGTAGGTTTTTTTAAAAAGAAAAAAAATTAACTATCTTCAATTTTATAGGTATTTTAGTTCTCAAACTATGAGCTCAAGTTCCTTGGCNTATTACATTTTTTTAAAAAAATAGAATAAAAAATTGTGTAGTGTTGTTTTTTTTTGTCCCAATGTTCTTTTATTTGTTTTATTAAACTATATAATTGAATTCAAAATAATTTTTATTAAGATACAATCTTCTTCTAAACCCGTTATAACATATTTAAAAAAAGTGAAAAAAATGGAAAAGTTTTATATTTACAATTGTTGGCAATCTAGTCTTCAAACTATGAGATAAGTTCATTTCGGTCATCAAAATATTTGTTATATTTTTTAGTCTAAACGTCAATTCAATCCCTCTTTTTTTTTAAATATATCTGACGAAGTTTTTTGAAAAAATTGAAAAGAGTTAAAACTATTTCTCGTTCTGTTTTGTTTATCAAACTATGAGATTAGTTAAAACTATTTCCATGTTATTTGCATTTTAGTCCCCAAACTATTGTTTGTTACTTTTTGGTCATTGAATTTCATGAATAAACCCGATTATTGATGGTTTCGATTTTCTATGGGCCCCGAGTTATAATTTACACATCTTAAGGACTAATTATTTGATCAATACAAATTTAAAGACCAAATTGTATTCTTAAAATAATTTTATTGTTATTTTCATTTTGGTCCATCATCTCATCCAATGAGATGGAACAAAAACCCATTATCCAAAAATATCTTATCCTCACGCTGTCCAAGATCATCTCATCTCAATATCATTCCAATCAAACCACACCCAAACACATATCATCTCATCTCATTATCCCCATCTCATCTCATTATTTCCTACTATTTCTACCCCTATACAAATAAAAAAAATCTATAAACCTATTTCAACCAACCACAATCATTACATATCATTTTATATAATTTCATACCCTATTTAACATCATTTTCTCTCAAATCATTCAAACACCAATCCATTATTTTCATCTCATCTAATCTCATCATCATCTCATCTCATCCACTTAGATGAGATTGGATGACATTTTAAAATCCCCAAACAGTCAATAAAAAATAATCTCATCCAATCCATTTGGATTGGATTAGGATTATTGTTCTCCCAAAGAGACCCTAAAATATCTCCTCAACGTACGGCCTAACAGAATAAATCGTTTTTTCAAGTCATAGTCTTGAAAGTTAACTATTTCAATTATCTCCTTAACGCTTAAATATAGATAATCTTGGTATTCTTTAAAGGTATAGGTACACACATTTTCTCTATTCTCAAATTCCTTTGAATTATCCTTTATCTTATATCCATTACTAACTTTGATACCAGAGTGTTTATCGGAAATCCAACTCATTTGTTTTCTCTTGTAAGATCGTTTAACTCTATCATTTACCAGCACCAAGCTCCCTCATCAGTCTAAATATCCATTCATATTTTGTAGATTCATCATATACTAATAACAAATTTATAAATAATAAATTATGAAAAATACCAATACAATAAAAAATAAATATTAACAGGAGATTATGAATTTTAATTCTCCTTTTGTGTGCTCAAACTAAAGAATTATTTGAGGTTCATATTCTGTTGATTTTATATATCACATATGTAGACAGATAATTATTTAATTTTATTACTTAAAATTAAATTTCACCTCATTATAACATAATTAATCAGCCATATTTAGAATGTCTTCTTGAAAAGTAAATATGTTGGTATAACAAGTAATAGACTTCCATCTAGAGAATGACAACTTGTTTATTTTTTTTACAGTATGTAATAAATTAAAATATGTGTATATAATTACACTATATATATATATGTTGTCAACCATACCAATGTTTGTTTATTAAGATGATTATTAATTAAAGCAATGATAGATCTAAATAAAGTACATTTAATTGTTGTCCAAGAAAAGGACTGTACTTTACAGGCAAATTGTTCCGTACCACTTCAAATATTGAAGGGATACACACAATTTCAGCTATCATTAATGGCTATAAACCTGTCGGTGAATTATAAATTTGTGTATTTATATTAAAAAAAACAATATAAGCAAAGAATATAATAACATGCATTTAGCTTCCCCTTGATGTCTTGAACTTTCTTTGGATGAGATGAGATGATGTATTGGTGTTTGGGTGATTTTATT